>JAQGAT010001238.1:0-16286 GCA_034687845.1 Pantelozetes paolii
CTCTCTCTCTCTCTCTCTCTCTCTCTCTCTCTCTTTCAAGTTTAATAGCATAGACCTGAAGTAAATGAGAAAATTATTTTATAAATTCTATTAAAAATATTAATAATAATGATTTCTTTAGTTTTAGATATCGATAGCAATCAATAAATTTTTCTTAAACTCTGTACTTATTTTAAGCTTAAAATAACTATTGAATTATACAAATAAAGAAGTGATAATAAACGGTGGATTATAAATGACATATGTGTTAAAATAATTTTATATAAAATAGTACCTTGGTAAATAAGTATATTTATACATGTTTATTAAAATAACTTATCACACAGATATTAAATAAACAACAATATCAACGTTATTATTAAACTTTGAGATAGCTTGGTTATATTGTTTTATTTTTTGGAATCAAATTTTCTACTAATTTATAGTTAAATCACATAATAATTTGAAAATTTGATTTGAAATTAGATTATTGTCGACAAAAAATAAAAATATTATTGATTTTATGACTATTGAATAATAAAATATATTTTTATATAAATATTTCATTTTATTCTCAATTTTCTAAACATTTGATTGAAATTATATTTCACTGATTTCTAACATTAAAGAAATGTTAAGTCATTTCCAATAAAACCGTTTTTTATTTATATTTGGTTTCATCTAAACTAATACTTCTTTATTTACAGAGGAGTCGAGAGCTATAAGACATTTATTGAAAAATATTTATTAGTTTTTGAGCCAACTTCTCGTAAATGTAATACATTTTCAGTCAATAAAAAATAGTCAGAAATTTTAATCAAACATTTTTTATATAAATTCCTTATATATTGAAAATTTCAGAATTAATTTTTTTCTTTAATATTTATATCGATTTAAAAATATTTTATTTTCAAGTTTGAAATTAAGGGTCAAATTGTATGTCAAACCAAAAATGTTTATTTGATTAAACATTGATTGATTGGTGAAGGGATTGAATGGTTATTATCAGATATGAGATAAATATTATTAAACTCTTAATTTTGTTATTATTATTGTAAATATTAAATACAATTCATGTATTTCTGAAAGTAAAAGGTAGGAAAGTATTGCAGGGGTATTAAGGAAATATGATTTTCGACATTTCTGGTGATAAATGTTGTAAAAACTATTTTTGTTATAATTTTCATCAAATATTTATATATTTATACTGATATTTACAATACCATTGGACCACCACTGATCTGGGCTGTATTTGAATCGGTGCTTGCAGAAAATTTTAATTTAAGATTTTATCTAGATAAGTAATATTTTGTTCAATAATTAAGTTTTAGTGAAATTTGCAAACATTTACTTAAAGTAAGCATCGATTAAATGAATTCAAAGTGCTTTTGATGAAAAGTTTGACAAAACTTGAAAACCCTATAAAGGATTTTGAATAGAAATGACTGGAAATACAAATATTACTTATATTTATGACTGAATTCAAAATAAGGCAATCTTTTGAAAACATATCCGAAAGACATATCCATTACTTTGTGTCTAAACTGAAGACTGAAATCTGCATTAAAGAGAAAAGGAGTGAAAATAAGAATATTTTTGTGAAATCTCTAGAAAGTGATTGACTTCTCATTTCTCTGCAAAATATTGTTTGAAAATGTCAGTCAAATGGTGTTTCGTGAAAGAGATATAAACTATTGAATGCTTTTTTGAAAAAATGAAAATTTATTTTATATTTTACTTCCACTCAAATAAAGTGCACAAAAATAACATTCTCTGAGCTATTCCTCAATTGAAGCGAAGTTTAAGATTAATACAAGAAATTTAAAGATATTTTATTTTACATTCAATTCTCATGTCATAAACAAATCGTATTTATTTTGATATTAAATTTTGTGTCTCATAACAAGTGTTGCGTATTTTTTGACTATTTTTTAAGCAAAAGACATATGAATTTGACATTTGATAAGAAGCTTAGGAGTAGTTATGAAGAAATATTTTATTGACAAACCATTTATCAAAAAATAAAATAAAATAAAATAAAAAACAATTGTTTTGTAAAAATATTTAATCGAAATATAATTTCTGTTATTTTTATTTTCAATTATTAAAAATAAACAAATATTTAATGGAAATATAATTTAATTATTCATTAATTTTCAAAATTAATGCTTAACTAAACAGGATATCCATTGAGAGCTTATACTTTTGTAATTATATTGATAGTTCGTTTATTTACTAATTTACCTTGCACTTTACTACAAATTACTGTTATAATTAATCAAGATTAAGTGTTGATAAATATGAAATAAATTTTTAATGAGTAAAAAACAAAAATAAATTATTAATAAAATTATTATTATTTATATATTTTATTGAGCTTTTAATATCTGTTTCAAAAGTTAGTTTAAAAGCTATTAATTGTGAAAAGAATTTAAAAGTTTAATATTTTATTCATTTTTTAGACTTTTATTAAATTAAAACTTATTATCTTTAATCAGACATTTAGCCAAAAACCCCCTGATTTGTGATTGTCACCTGAAATGGTTATCTGAATTTTTGTTGTCGAGACCAACGTTAGAGACATCAGAAGCCAAATGCGAAGAACCGAAACGGAATGCAAGGAAACGGTTAACACATCTGAATCCAGAAAAGTTTAAATGCAAAGACACTGATGAGTTGAGAGTCAAATGTCCAGAACACTGCCAATGCGACGGCACTATTGTCGACTGCTCTAACCGGGGTCTTAAGGATATGCCAACAGATCTACCAGTTTTAGTGACAGAGTTGTAAGTGCTATATAATACTGTGATTTATAGATACTGTGAATTGTATTTAATTTTTGATGTAATAGACGTTTGAATGAAAACCACATCCAAAAGGTACGGAACACAGGATTATTCAAGAAGTTATCAAATTTAATAAAATTGTAAGTTTTATATCAAATTAATATTTAGATTATAAAAAATTATTAATTTCAGAGATCTTCGCAATAATGACATATCAGATATAGAAGATGGATCATTTTCAGGTGCATATTCAATAAATGACTTACTTCTCACGGAAAACAAATTGAAACAAATTAAACCTGAAATGTTTGCTGGACTTAAAAACCTCACAAATATGTAAGTTGTTATTAATATAATAACTTTGTATATCAATGATTAAAATATTTTAAACTTGGTTAATATTTTTTATAAAGTGAATTTTGTTCAATTAATTAATTCATAAATAATAAGCGATTTAATTGATGTCTAATTTACAGACGACTCGAGCAAAACCTTATCACAGAATTACCGCCAAAAATGTTCACTCAATTCAAAAGTCTTATCCGAATGTAAGCATTCATTCATATTTTAAAATTTAAATGACCTTTAATATTATTTTCTCCGTCAAAAGTGACTTATCCAAGAACAATATAAGCCAGATGTCATCAGACTCATTTTCTGGCCTCAAATCATTGAATTCATTGTAAGAAAATGAAAAATAATTTTATTTCATTTAAAATGATATAAAAATTTAATAACTTTTTTTATAATTAGGTTTCTGTTTGGTAACGAAGTAATTGATTTGCCGGAAGGGGTGTTCAAGGGATTGACTCATTTACAGCTTCTGTGAGTTTAGCGCTGAGAGCTATAAACCCATTAAATCATATTAAATCTGATTTTTTGATAAATAAATAAATAAAAAAAATTAATTAAATATTATTTTGATTTATAGACTATTAAATGCGAATCGCATTTCGTGTATAAGAAAAGAAACATTTGCCGATTTGAGCAATCTCAATTTATTGTAAGTGATTTTTATTTAATAATTAAAATATAAAATATACAAAATATGTGTTAATTATTTTTATTACTTAAGTCTTAAGCTATTAAAGGATTAAATGACAAAATTGCAAACATTTTTATATTTTGAAATTTATTTTAAATCACTTTCAATACTCAATAAAAAATATTAAGCTATATATCAATGACTGGAAAAACTTTCGATAGTTTTTTATATATCTATAAATTTGTTTATAAATTGCTTTTCATATCGTTTTCTTCACTACAGATCTCTTTACGACAATAATATCCGATCATTAACTGACGGCACCTTCAGGTCATTAAATAACATCCAAACCCTGTAAGTAATGAATATTTATTTGAATTAAACGATTGGAAATTGTTTGAATATTTAACACCATTAGGGTCATTCAAAAATTACTGAAATGACATACTTTCTGACCAGAATAAATTAGCATTCTCATTTAGCTATAAAACTAAGTTTATAAATAACTTAATTTAAATTGAAAGTACTCTGCTCAATTCATCGCTCTCTTTATTGAGTGTAAATAATGTTTAGACAATAATGTTGGTCAATTATTTTTAATCAGATTTAACATATTTATTTTAAATTCAAATCGTTATATAGGTTATTTTTCTCTGGAATATAGAGTAGAGGAACTGTCACATTTAAATATTTCAACGGTATTATATTGTATACTTTAGCTAGTACAAATATTGTTCAGAATTTAGTCAAAATATCAGTATTTATTCTGATATTAAAATCCTTAAAGTGACCAATCACAATCACAATCACAATCACAATCACAATCACAATCACAATCATAATCATAATTACAATTATATTTTATATAGACATTTAGGTCGCAATCCCTTCATATGTGATTGCAATCTGAAATGGTTGGCCGATTATCTTCAGGTGAGGCCAACACTAGAGACATCAGAGGCCAGATGTGAAGAACCTAAACGTCATTCACGAAAACGGATTTCACAATTATTGCCGGAAAAGTTTAAGTGCAAAGGAACTGATGATTTAAAAACCAAATACACAGAAACACACAATTACTACGATTGTGCTGAAATCAATGTCCAATGTCCATCCCGGTGCACATGTACTGGGTCAGTGGTGAGATGTTCACTGCAAAAGTTAAAGGCGTTTCCAAATCATATCCAACCGATAACTACTGAACTATATCTGGACGTGAATGACATCTCGACAATACCTAAGGCCGTGAATGAGTTGCAAGACATGACTCGTTTAGATCTAAGCAATAATCAAATCTCTATTTTGGAAAACAATATATTTTCCAATTTGTCTGAATTACAGACACTTATCCTCAGCTATAATAAACTCCAATGCATTCAATCTCAAGCATTTAAAGGGTTGAAAAAGTTAAGGGTGTTATCACTTCATGGAAACGATATCTCTATGATTCCCGACGGCTCCTTCACTGACCTCATCTCCATCTCTCACATAGCTATGGGTGCGAACCCACTCTTCTGTGATTGCAATCTTCAATGGCTCGCAGAATGGATTCAAAAGGATTTTGTTGAAGGTTTGTACTGATATAAATTGATTTTTAGACCCTTGAAAACATACCCCTTATTAATGACAAGTCATTACTTTACACAAAATAAATGACAAGTTATTCAAAAACATTAACAAATATTTAGAAACTATTGACTGAATATATTTCCCCCTATATTAAGGTGGTATCGCTCGATGTCATGAGCCAACAGCTATGAGAGATAAGTTGCTGATGTCTGCGCCACCAAATCATTTCATCTGCACTGAAGAACTGGACCCACAAATACTGGCCAAATGTGATTCTTGCTATACCTTTCCCTGTGCTAACGGCGCCACATGTAAATCGAAACCATTGCGTGACTACGAGTGTCATTGCGCCCCAGGATTTCATGGACAGCACTGCGAGTATAAGATTGACGCCTGCTTTGGCAACCCCTGTGACAATGGGGGCACCTGTAAAGTGATGGAAGCAGGGAGGTTTAGGTGCCACTGCCCTCCAGGTGTGCATAACTTTAATCAAATGATTAAAACGGAATTTATTTTCAATCGTTTCAACAATTTTTCGGTTATTTTGTTAAAATATATTAATTTTTATTTTCATTTCATTTATAAATAGGTTTTGAAGGGGACAGGTGTGAGACTAATATTGATAACTGTGTGACAAACAAATGTGAAAATAACGGCACATGTATTGACCAAATTGAGTCCTATCGCTGCGAATGTATGCCAGGCTTTGGGGGCGAGTATTGCGAAACAAAGATCAAGTTTTGCGATAAAGAGCACAATCCGTGCAAAAACTCTGCACAATGTGTAGACCATTACACACATTACCAGTGCTTGTGTCCAACCGGTTATAGTGGTGCCAATTGTACTGATAATGAAGACGACTGTTCAGACAATAAATGTCAAAACGGTGCCACTTGTGTCGACCAAATAAATAGCTACCTGTGCGAGTGTCCCATTGGTTTCGCTGGAAAATTCTGTGAATTGACTCCAATGGTTGAACTCTACCCTCAAACCAGTCCCTGTCAACAGCATGACTGCAAACACGGCACCTGTTTTCTACCTTCAGGTGAGAAATATTCAAATAATGAGATTCAATGACTTTATTAACCCTTATTTATAAACCCCTTATATTAAGGCTCATCCGATTATATCTGCAAATGCATTGACGGATATACTGGCAAACGATGTGAACTGTTGTCATCCATGTCCTTCAAAGAGGGGTCGTATCTTGAATTGGATCCGTTGTCGACAATACCCAAAGTGAACATAAGTTTATGGTTTGTCACCAAAAAACAGTCCGGAGTTCTCCTATATGTGGGCCAAAGTCAGCACTTGGCTGTCGAATTGTTCAGAGGAAGGATTCGGATCAGTCTGGATGTCGGCAATTATCCCGTGTCCACAATGTTTTCATATGAGACGGTCAGTGATGGACGCTATCATCACTTGGAGTTCATATTAGTAAAGAAAAACTTTACAATGAAAGTGGACGGCGGACAGCACCGGACGATTGTCAATGAGGGCTCTAAAGAGTATTTAGAAACAAAGTCTTCTTTATTTATTGGCGGTCTGTCCGATGAAGTGGCTAACAGTGCGGTCAGGAATTGGCAGATCTGGAACTCTTCAAGTCTTGAAGGTTTGCATTCATTATTGAGTTTTGGGTTTATTTATATTTATTTTATTGTCTTTTCGACGGAAAGGATGTATTCGTGAAATAAACATTAACGGCAATCCTCCCGACCTGTCCACTGCCCGTCGTCAACATCTACTGTCCCCGGGATGTAATGAATTTGATGAAACCAATAAGCCATGTGCTGAGCACTTGTGCCAAAACGGCAAATGCGTGCCAACTAGTGATGGCCAAACATATGAGTGCAAATGTAGAGGTGGTTGGAGTGGATCCTTATGTGATCAGGGTTTGTATTAAATAAAAATGCTTTTATAGCACTTAATAATTTCGATAAGAGATCTTCTAACTTATATAATACCTGTGCCAACAGCGCCCACCTGTCAGAAGGAACTCAAACGAGACTTCTATCACGAGAACAGTTGTCGATCCACTAAAAAGTTAAAACTAAGTCAATGTGTTGGCAGTTGTGGTGAAAACTGTTGTAAGCCATTGAAGACAAAGCGGAGAACAATACGACTGGCCTGTGATGATGGGTCCAAGTTTACTAAAGAGATTGAAATCGTCCGTAAGTGTGGGTGCAGTCGTAAGTGCTAAACAAATTTAAGGCCAAAAAGTAATCCAAAACTAAAAACAGATTTTTTGTACAAATTATTATTAATATTATTATTATTACTATTATTATAACTAATAACCCAAACAATACCTCAGAGGCGCACAACTCAACCAACAGTTCTCTCTCTTAATTGGTTTTAAAAGTTTGTTTAAAATCTAATTTTATTTTCAATTGTTTGAAAACAAGTATTGAATCTCTCATTGAATTAGAGTTTTAATAATTGTTTAATTGAAAAGTCTTTAATGACTTCAAACTCTCTTATAATCTCTTTTTTGATGTCTTCTCTGAGATATCATAAAATTTGTAAATATATTTAAAAATACAAAAACATTTTTTAATGTAAAGTATATTTAAAAATAATAAGTGTTTTCATTAAAACTTTTAATAAAACTCTCTTTTATTGTAAATAATAATTCAATAATTTATAACAATTTAATTGATAATCAGTTTTTCAGAAAACATTCATTGAATTTATTTCAATATTATTTAAGTAAAAATCATTTTCATTATTATAAAAGCCTTTCTTATAATCCTTCTCAATTCTCATCAATTTGTGCTTGTAGCTAAATACTTGCTCTTTATCTTAAGGGTATATGTCTTCAACTATATTATGTGATTAATACCGTTCCCATTATTTCAGTAAAAATGTACTCAACTTTTTGAAGAAATAAAATCTATTTATTTGTAAATTGTTTTTAATTTATTGAATGAAATAAAAACTGATATTGGTCAGTTCAAATCAAGGGTTCATTAACTTGTTTGTTGATGCAAGGTACATTATTACTATATTATTAATAAGCCCTTGGAGATATTTTGAGATTTCATTTAATAATTTGGATTTGAAATTAAAAGTAAATATTTGTTTAAATAAATGAAAACTTATTATAAAATTTAATTTTTATGAATATTTTGATTAAATTTAAACATTTTTACAAATATTTGATAACAAATCGTGGAATCAATAGAAGAGCTGAGGATTCAAACAAAGAGCACATAATTTGTATCATTTAATCAAAAATATATAATATTTCACACATTTATCCATACTTTTAGTATTTTATAACACTTTTTGTACTCATTTCTCATAATTTGCTTTACAAACAAAATATAAGCAAATTTTCAATCAATTCTTAAAAACATTGAATTATTTTAAATCAAAAAATATATAAAAATCTATTATTTATTTAAAACTTATTATTATTTGTGTCTTTGGACTCAGGGTTTGGTATCATATTTGGGCCCAAGTATTGCCGAATAGTGTATATAATTGTATAAATTTATTATTAATATTACGTTTGTTTTCAAATTAATATTTTAACCAAATTTAATACCCCTTATTTGAACACAAATTTTAGCAAGGTGGTATACTATATATTTTCTTAATAAAATAGCTTACCTTATTTATACTATACAAACAAGGTAATGTTGAATTAAACTGAAGCAATTGAACATTCTAAAGTCAAAACAGTTATCCATCCAACTAAAAAGGGGTAAATCAAATTAAAGGGGTATTTAAAGGCAACAAACCCCTTATATATCATATAACTTGAGATTATTATAATTATAACCCTTTTGTGAGCGACGGCTCAAAAGTGAGTTCAATGTCATTAAATGTATTGAGAATTTGAAATAAAAATGTAATTAAAGTTAAATCTCTTATAAATGACTCGTTTTCATAGTAAACGTGGGAAAGGGATGGTCTGCTTAGCACTCGGAGGAATGTGGGACTCAAGTGATGGTCACTAAAGAAAATGATTGAAAATTGTTTAACAGTTATAATGAAAACATATTTATTGCCAAACAATTACCGAATAGAGACCAACAAAAAGAGTGAGAATTTAGAGTCCTTTCCATAATTGGGTGCGTTATTAGTGATGGAATCAATCAAATCAATGAACACCTCTTCGTTGCCATCAATTGTCTTATGAGTGGTGCGACTGATCTTCAATTCGCAGACAATTCTGAGCACATAATCCCATAAATAGTATTGTTTTCTGAACGAAGATTTTCCCCTATTTTTGAAACCGTAATAAAATATTTGAGTTAAAATCCATAACAGTTTTCGGTCACCAAAGACCAGATTAGTTAAGGATTTGTGATAATTAGAGGAAATGGTGTTTTGCGCCGACAGTCTGTGCTTCCCTACTGTTTGACATCGAGTTTGTGATGAATTTCGGTAACATTTCTTCACATTTAATACTTTTGGCGATAATTTGCGGCCATTTGTTTGCCGCAAATCTATTAAATCATTAGAAGACGATTGACTATTATTTTTATGACTACCACCGGTGCCCTCAGCACAGGTACTACTATTGTTGGCCGCGTTTTGTGCATTAAAATAGTATTTCATTATTTGATTGACATTTTCGCCTAACATTGTCTGCAATTCTTCAATACTAAACACAAGCTCTTTGTTGTACTGATCGGAAGATCGGCTCCAATTGCGTCCAATAGAAGAACTGCGGCTTTGGTTGGGATTTGACTTTTTCAATACATCGGCAATCGATCCGGTGGTCAATAGTTCCCCAATTAATACCCTTTCAGTTGAACCGTCCTCTATATTACGGCCAAACCAACGATTGCATTGAAATCTAATGATAAATAAAAATATATATAAATTATAACTGAATTAGCGGTAGATTAGGGGTAAAAATAGGTGGAATTCATCAATCAGGGGGTAAATAATAATTGATTTACTTATAGATATGATTTGTCACTTCATTTCTGACAAAACAAAATTCAATAAATATTTTTGTGCTTTGATTCACACAAACGGTTAATGTGTTTAAAATTCCCAAATTTCGGTCCTATTTGTGAATAAAATGAATACAACTTTAGTTAACATTAAATCAATTAAAACTTAAATTACTTTAAAATTATAAAAATTCTTTGAATTCATTAAATAGTTATCAGAAGTGCTGGCAATGGAACCACTGATTGAAAACCAACCGTTCATTTGAGTGGAGCCGTAGATTATTATAGTATAAGCTATTGATTGACAAAAAAAATATAAATATAATAAAAATGAAATTTAAAATCATTTGAAACAATGAGAAACACTGACGCAAAACACTTGTGGTAAAGGTGTTCGTAAAACACATCAAATCGACGGCATTTAAGGTCAATAAGTGGGTCAGGAATTGCTCCCTTTCCTCCTCACATCGGAGAAAAGCGTATCTTTTGTATAAAGTACTGAATAAAACAAAATAAGATTTAAAAACACAACAAAATGATTGAAATTTCAGTGAAATACAGCAATAATTCATTATTTGTGAGTAAAGTTCGCAAATGTTTGGACAATAGTTTTCTTTCCAGTGCTAAACGAATAAACGCTCGGCTTTTGCCGACATCTGTCTTAATGTCAACCATAGATCGGACAGATCTGTGGGTAAAGTGAATAATATTTACCAAAAACTGAATTGAAAGTGAATTTTAACCATTTTATCATACCTTATGTCATACACCAGTGTTGTTGGCAATGGTTTAATAGGGTTTGAACTCATTTGTTTGGATGGCGAGGAAGGGGTTGATTGTGAGGTAGACGTTGAGTCAATGGATATTTGAGACAAAGCTATAAAATATCAAAAAATTATATTATATTTTGTATAAAAAATGTGAAAACAATGAAATCAAAGCAAATAATAATGAAAATTGAAATCAAGAGTAATATTCAGTGAATCAGACGTAAGCTTACAATCGATTCGCTTCTTGAATAGAATCCACGCCAAGGCTTAAGAGGAATACAAGAGTTCACAAGAATTTGAGATAAAAATACATTTAAATGACAGAAAGGAAATGTAATCCAGAGGTGAATGTCTAAATCAATACCCGGAGTCAATTGGGACGAATCAAACGCCTTCTGACTGTTGGCGTCGATGGCATCGTTGGTCTCCAACTGATAGTAAGCCATAAGGTGTGACCAAAATGAACACTTCCCGGACTGCCATCTGTTTATGTCTTTGATGTCATCACTCCTTGCGTGCGACCAAATCCGTTCAATCAAATCACATAACGCAGCGATTAATGTATTCTCTTCGACACCGCCTACTGTTCCACAACCCAGTGGTCCGACTTCTTCTGTTCCCATCTTTTCCAATAAAATGCGTTTAGTTTTGATCTGAAATCCAAAACAACTTTAAATTCATTTAAAACTAAAAGCAAAACAATCCTTACCTTCACTTCTCTCATCAGTGTCTCAACAACTCTCCAATTGGTCTGAGCTGTGAGAGCGGCGGGCATTGCACGCGAAGGAGAGGCCAAAACTGAATTATTACTTAAATCTTTTGATGAATTTTTATCACTCAATGATGGAAACCGTCTCCGAGTTCGAGGCGACGCCACTACAGCTGTGGCCACAGCACTGGCAGCTAATTGTGCGCTGTCTAAGCTCTGGTGGTTTGAGTCAAAAGTTGGTATGTCCTCTAAGTCTTGTAAATTGATTTGTTGCGCACAATTGAAACGCGACTCAAGAATCACATCAGTGAAGAGGGAAAGGTCTAACTCTTCAAAGTCGTCGTCATATATGGACTCATAGAGTGATTGTTCATATTTTTGGTTAATTATTGTCCTCTGCTTTCGAGTCAACTGTTTTGCCGTTTCGTCAATGAATGTCACAAACATTTGAGTCTCACAAAAGTGCTGAAGGAATGGACGCATCGATTGGGGCTGATCTGAGAGATAGGACACACCGTCGAAACGGATTGAATCCTAAATTCAAAAGAAACGAAAAGCGTTTTATATTTAAAACCCCTTTATTTAAATACCCCTTAAATTGGTTACCTTTTTATTGTTGGAAGTAATGATAAACTGTTGATATTTGTTGAGAATATGTTTGCGAATAGTCTTCAGAAAAGTGACTCTAATTTGTTGATTGAGTTTCAAATCATCCAAATATCCGAACGACTCGTTAATAACGTTATGTTTTTTGGCCAAATCGGTCATCCGTTTCAATGCAGCACTTTGTGGGGCCATCACTGATGAACCACTCAGTCGTAGATCAGAGTTCAATATTGAGTCCAACTCTTGCTTAAGACCGGTAATGAATGGGGGAATCAACACAACGTTAGACTCATTGTTCACTTGCACTGAGTTTTGGTCGCAGTCTATAAGACAACCGACCATTAGATGCGTTGCTAAAAGGTTTGAGCACTTGATTATTCCCATTATATAAGGTGTCGGTGCGTCCAAGTAGTGAACACCTGAATTAAGAAGTAGTTTTGAGTCAATTTTAAGGGTTATAAAAGAAATTTTGTTTTTACCAAGTTTGTTTGGAAGGATAGGGACGTAAACGTGTTGCCACTTGAATGGGTTTAATAGAGAGCACAGGGACTCCGCCACTAACATAAGGGTATAATAATTGCTTCCAATAATAAGAATTTGTGTCTCATTTAGAGCACAGGTATATGCAGTCAGAAACTGGTCGACGGACAGGATTTCCGTGAAAAGCCGACGCAAGGGATAATCAAACAAAGGAAGTGTGGAAAGGGGTCTAAATATAATGATTTGGTTATCACTTGAAATACTCGTCGGCTCTGACATTGAGGTCAAACTATTAGAGTCTAACAACTCTTCTCTCTCGGACTCTGAGCTACACTTTAGAAGACATTTCTCTCGTTGTCGTAGTTCTTGAGATCTCTTATGACTTATACCTAATTCAGGGGTAAAAGCAAATAAATAATTGATAAAATATTTTAAGGGGTATTACTTTTACGCCGAAGCACTGGAAGATTAATTTGAATGCATTTCCCTTTTGATGGTAACCTTATCTGAGCTACACATCTGATCCATCGGGGGTTACAATCGGCCCGAAGGACACACCATTCAAGACATTTCCTCAACTGATCGACAACTGGCCTAACAGTGAGCGCAACCAACGCTCGAGTGGTGTAAACAACGCCCGTCTCTCCTGTCTGTCCGTTGACATCACTATCGGTAAGGTTTTGGTCAAAGTTTACAACGTTTTTGTGTCCGAAGACATAACTCCCGCCATATATTCGTTGTCCGGTTTGGGATGTAATGCAAAACGAGTGAAACGACTGCACTATAGGTGCGGATGTGCTGACAGTGGGACCGTCCGGAAGGGACAGTAGTATAAGTGATGAGTCGTCTACTTGTGGACAGTCATCGATCTTAAGGATTGTCTCAATCTTTGACTCAAGAGTTGTGTTGAGAAGAGATATTTGGGAAAAGAGTTTAATTCTCTCTCTTTGTTGTCGTCGTCTGTTTGGTGTCAGTAATGGACTCTTCGGTACCTCTGATACACCCGACGGACAATCCATTCCTCTTCAGTGGAAAGGATTCACTGCTTCACAGGTTTTCAGCACTTCTTTCACAAAACAATTGATTTAATTATGAATTCATTTCAAATCACATTAAACTCAGTATTAATTGAATTAATAATTGATTTTATAAATCAATAAAATACTTCACTTTTGCTGCCATTTATGTCATGTATTTGTTTTGGTCTTCAGTTCACTGCAAAAAGTTTAACACATTATACAAAAGGTATGTAAACATTATGTGCTTGATTATTATTAACATGGTAAAGTCTAATTGAGATCTTATGCTTTAATTTCACAATAGCTAAAAGGTAATTTTAAATACTTTAATATTATTTATATTTAATGTAAAATAATCAATTTAAATCTAAAATATATGTGTCCGTACCTTTTGTATGAGGCCTATAATTGTAATGAATGTTTTGTACGCAAGCGTTAGTTTCAAACACTTTTTGACATTAAATTTGGCGCTATTTTGAATTTCACAACCTTGGTCATTCTTTAGTCTACTTATTCATATACTGAAAAATTATCATAGAATTGAACTTGCTCATTTATTTGACAAAAGTATTTAAAGTAATTATTAATAAATATTTTTTCAAAGTTTTGTTGATTTCAATAAAATTATCAAAACTTTCCATAACTGATAGCAAAAGGCAATTGACTTTACATTTGACAAAATGTGTGATAAAAATCATTGTTTGAGTCTGAGATTGAAAATAATTTTCTGAAGTATGAGATACAGATATTTATTGAATTTATAAATTGAGATGTGGTTTAGTGTTGGTCTTCAGAGTCAACTTCTTACTCCGGCACAGTTCTTCAGAGAATGGTCGGGAGGTGTGGTGTTGAGTGAATGAGACAATCAGTTAATCATTAAACTCTTTATTAACGTAAAACTGATTACAATTAAAGTGTTGTCTATTGTTGTGAATGGTTTGAGTGTTTGAAAGCAACTGATTTTGGTTTACATGTGTTTAGTGCTTATATGCATTGTATTGAGTGAAAGGTAAGTTTATGGAAAAGTTTGTGTATAAAAGTTGTGTTGAATTGATAGATGAGTGTGAAGTCAGGAATTGATCTCAACTTCTGTCACATTCTCCGATGCCGTGAATTTCTGTCCGCGTTTGTGATAAACTGAGGTTGGTTGACGTGGACAAGAATGGGTGTCTTTGATTGATTGGTTGATTGGGGTTTTTGAATTTGAATTTTGGTGCTTTACCTTCAGATGTCTTGTGTTTTGAGTGTTTGGTTGCGTTGAATGTCTTGACATCTGATGTATATTTTGAGTTGATTGTTGTTTCAGTCTTTGCTTTGAGTTGTGTGCCTTTGATGACTGAAACTTCAATTAAGTGATTGATGGGCTGTTTGTCAGCGATTGTGTTGTTGTTGTGTTTGTGGGATTCCATGCAAAGACGCTTTGAACCATCCGTTTTGTCGGTCAAAGTAGAGGGAGCGGCATAAGGGAATATGGATTCTCTGATCAGACCCTTGTTTAAGAGCTCTTGTTCTTGACGTTCGGTTTCTGTGACCTTTTGGAGCGATTGGTGGTAAGGCATCTGTGCTATGGGTATGTCGTCAGTCAAACGGGTTTTGTGTTTCGCTTTGTTTGTCCGTTTGATGTCTTCAAGACTTTTAGTGAAAGTGTCTTTGAAATGGCTGACGATTTGTTGAATACTTGGCTCTGAAGTGTTGTCTTTTGATAAGACTGTTGTGGTGTGTGTCTCCATTTGTTGAGTGAGTTGTGGAGACAATGTGTGCGAAGGAGTGGGTGTTGTATTGATTGGTTGTGTGTGTGCTGTCCGTGACTTCAAGTCAATTGTGAGACCAAATGCATTGGCGGTATCAACGCTTAGAAGTGAACAGTGTTTGAATCCTTTGAGAACAGTTGCTTCAATGGCTTTGACTTTGTTGTCAATCCTTAGGCGAAAGCTGACTGTCCCAAGAGGTTGTGCTGTTCCCTGTGCTAATTGTACCGGTTGGTGAGTGGACTTGAGATTGAATTTCTTGGCTATGAAGTCATTGATTTGGTTCACATTAGAGGCGGTGTCGATGACAGCTCTGGTCTGTTTGCCTTCAATGAACACTTTTGTGGTTACGAATCCATTGGTTTCGGACACTTGAGTGCCGGTGACCAGTGATACGCAGTTGTTCTCCTTCTTTGAGGCTTTGATTGCCATTTGTGTTGAAGTGTGGGTGTGTCTGACATCAAATCTGTTTGGACACTCTGAATTCCAGTGGTATTGAATGTTTCCATCCCTTTGACAGATACGACATGGAGTGGACGGAAGGTTGGGTTGAGTGGACGACGGCTTTGACCAGTGGTTGGGTTTGTGTGTGTTTGGTGTGAAAGCGTCGCAGTGTTTGACTAAACAGTTGTTTACCTTTTGATCAGTCTTTTGAGTGTGTTTTGATTGCAATTGAATTGGTGTTTGAGTTGAGCCGGTGCCTGAAGTAACGACTTCTTGTG
>JAQGAT010001239.1:0-16285 GCA_034687845.1 Pantelozetes paolii
AAGTATGAACATTCTAGGCCCATAGGTGGCGCCACTAAAAATATTTTAATATACCCATATTTAGTCATTTTATGATAGGTACATTTTATCAGTCTGCCACCTAGTCAGTACTCACTTACTCCGATGTCTGGCTTGTTAAATTTTTAAATCACTTTTTCATTAATAGAAAAATTAAGCGAAAAAACAAAACAATTCTTAATCTAAAAGACAAATAGATTTTTAATTTCTCTCAATAATCACAAATATTTTATTGATTTCTTGTTTTTCATTATTACAACTAATAATTAGCTATGAATTGAAACCTTTTCATTCAAACCATTGACTAAAACAGAGGAAACATTTCGTATTGAATTTTAATGAATGTAATTCTCAAACGAAATCATTCGGTGTTTGACAAATGATTTTTATCTTATTATTGATTGAAAACACTATTTATTACAAGTAATTGATTGCAAAAACAAAAATATCAAAAATCTTTTTAAGAGAAAACCTTTTTATTTATTAATTGATTGTCTTTTTGATAACAGATTTTGATGTTTTTTATAACCAGTTTTTTGCTCTAAGTTTCACATCAGGTCAGGTATGAGGGGTTGCCAGTGAACGAGGCCTCTATTGATAAGCCTAGTTCACAGTCACAACAGAGAGATGTTGTTTCCCATCAATTATCCGGTGAATAAAACTTCATTTTTATCGCCAGAATATCCCCTGAGTTGTGAAAATTATTGATAGTATAGGTATCGATGATAATAATAAAGTACCCCTAAGTGCCAGACCTGTTACTCAAGCGCAACGCCAGTCACCACATGAGGACTCACTTATTGTGGAAGTCATGCAAAGATGTTATGTTATAAACATTTCTTGTCTTTAATTCATTAGTTGTTAAGTTTAGAGTCATTTCAATGTTTGTGAAGATTTTTTAGCTTTGAATCTCATTTATAAACAAAATTCAAATTCTTTTGCATATATTCTGTGCAAAAATATTTCTCCATTTATTTAATCCCTTTTTTATAACATTTTTAGTAAACTTTTAGTTTTATTTTGAATAAACAACAAAATAATTTCGCTATAAATCAATTGAGTTTTAAATACCCCTTCAGTTAACCGCTTGATCTTCTGTGCAATTATTTATATTTTGAATAATTGACACCAATTTGTCTGATATTTCATCAAAATATATATTTTTGTTCAAATATTTCTTATCATTTATTTGAAGTAATGTTTGAAACAACAAAACAAAAGCAAAAAATTCATGAAATTCTCTGATAATCTTAAAAATTATTTTTTATTGTTTGATCAAAAATGATAAAAAGGGGTATATTTGAGATAAAATGCAAGAAATCCTATTTTATTAATTTCCAAACGTTATGTTTATTTGAAATTATAAATGGTTTGAGACTTTTGGCTAACTTTTCAATACTTTTCATACATTCTTATCACAAGTTTTTTTTATATTTATTTATAAATTAAATAATAATTGCATTCAATGTTGACATAAAGTCTTAAAATTCTTCAGTCAATAGATTTTGTAAAGAATTTCTCAGTAAATGATAAATAAATTTTGAATTTATGTCAAAATGTTGTGAAAGAGTACAAGAATTTGCCAAAAAATCAATTGAAGTTAGAGTTAAGAAAGTCTTAACAATTTGTTTGAAGAGATTTTTTGACAAAATATACTTTTAATGATTGCATGAGTTATTGGCGACAAACAGTCTGTACTCTAAAAGTACAAAAATAGAGATTATTTTTATTTGTGAATAGTTTTGTCACAAAAAATATAACAAATAAAAAATCTCATGACTTGTTATCAATTGCACCGCAAATCTGAATGTAAGGGTATTTTACAGATAATATTTGAACCATTTTTTTACTCTAATAACAAAATCACTATTTTTTAGTCAATTATTTAAATCACTTTTTGACACATATTTTATATATCTATCGACAAAATGATGAAATAGTTTTCAATTGCTTTTACTTTCAATTCAATCCATATTTTTTCAAATTTTATCTCAAAATGATACAAAACTTCAATTTTAAAGATCAAAGATTAGATAAAAACTGATAAAAACATTTCAGGGATTTATCGTTTCATTCAAAATGTTTATCCATTAAATAGATCCGGATGTTTGTCTTATGCAACCTCTTTTAAGGGTTGATATGCTAAGGGGTTATTCCAGAATAAAAGCCAATTTACTGAAAATTTATAATAAAAATCAATTTTATTCAAAAAAATATTCAAAACTTTATAACAATTTGTTTTTAATTCGTTTAAAAATAGTTTTTAAGTTGTTTTAAACAAAGAGTAAAAAAGTAATAATTAATTAAAAACTATTAAAACTTTAAATACTGAGAGAAAACATAATATTTGAAAACAATATTAAAATTTGATCTAAATTTTTGAAAACAAGTATTATTTTTAATCAATAAAAAAACTAAACACAACAACAGAAACAACAATAAACTTAACGTTCAATGCAATAAACAAAAACAACTTTTATATAAGATTAAAAAAAACTATAAAATACATGAAAACAATTGTTTATAAAATAATACTGAGATTATAGTTGAATATAAGGTATGAATCAAATAGTGTTTACATTACTATAATAACTATTATTAGTATAACTAATGTTATTATTATTATTATTATTGCTATGAATTTGATTGAATTCATCGAAAGGGGTATAAAATTCATTGTAATTATTGGTTAAATTCATTGTCTTTTTGCAATTGGTTTCGTGTGAAGACAATAATTGAATCAATTGATGGCATTCACGCTTCAAGTCTTCAATTTCTTTACGCATTTGTGCGTTATTTACAGTCAAAGACTCCGATTCCTAATGAAAGTCAAAGAATATTCTTAACATTACTTTCAATGAAAACACAAAACAAATGTTTAATTATTTATAAAAAATGGACACTTTTATAGGTCTTGTGTCGCATATATAGGACATCAATGAAATGGGGTTTTGTTTTTCAAATAAATACTTAAATATTAATTAAATTTTAATGTTTGGCTGGAATTCAATGTTTTTTTAATAAGGATTTTATGCTTAAAATAAATTTTAATTCAAACTCAAACAAAAATATATGTATTTAAGGGTAGGAAATGGTATGCGTACCTGGTGCAATTTGATTGAGTGCAGCTTCTTTTTATTTCTGCACTTTGTGGCCGCGATCTTATTCCGTTCCCTTCGACGTCGTCTCCTCTCTGAGTCCGCATAACTGAGTCTTATATCAGGAGATGTGGTATCGCTTTCTGTAGTGGTATTAGAGGACAGTTCGTTGTTATCGATTAAATCCAATCCTTGTGCCACTCGTCGAGACTGAATGGTCAGCCGAAGACTATCTTTGATTAGTTGTCTGTGAGTCTCGTTGTATGTCATTGGCGGCGATGATATGGATAGGGATGTGGACAGTGATGAACATGAAGACGTTGGCGACTGTATGGGATAGACTGGTGAGCACAGGTCCGCATAGGTTGGCGTTTCCACTGTTGTCGTTGACGAAAGAGGAGATTCTGGTGCAAAACCAGCGAAACTTGAGATAATATCGGGCGTCGGCGGCGGCGACGAGGCTTCAGATGAGTCAAAGTGTTGGTGCGATTGTGCGGATGAGTCAAAACCAAAATTACTAAAACTATAATTGAATTCATTTTCATTAACAAAGTCTGTGAGCAGTGTTGCGATGAAATTGGTTTGCGATCCGTTTGACACATAGTTAGAAGAGGGGAACGGCTGTTGAGCCGGTGCTGAGCCGTTCACTCCACCACCACTTCCATCGATTGAGCAAAACATCGCTTGTCTTCAGCTTTTATTTCTCTCTCTCTTTATAATCCTTTGAATAGAGAGTCAAAAATCAATTAAAATCACAAACACTTGAAATGAATTCAAACTTTTTAAACACAAAAATCAATTACTAATCGTTTGTTAAACGCTTTAATAGTATAATGAAATGTTTGCTGTAATTGAGTGTCAATTGAAATATAAAACACAATAAAACATACTTTTTATACGCGTTTAACACAATCATAGATGCGATTGATTTGCTATACATTTATATTCAAAAACATATCTATTGATAACGAAATTAAAATGTTTTGAAAGACTAAGTGATTTCAAACCTATCTATAAATTTCTGTTAATTTATTCATCAATTAATTGATAGATAAATTATTGATATAGACTTTAATCAAAGTTTTTGACGCAATGTTGAATATATATGCTTTCATTTTTTCAATAGTTAATTACAAATACAAATTTTTATACAAAAAAGCATTTGAAATAAAATATGAATTTTTCATTTCAATGAATATTATTGAAGAAATAAACTCATTGAAAGTGTTGTTAAACATTGAGACTATTTCTGCATTAATTCATCAGTAATTCAAGAAATGATTTTTCTGTAACCTCTGAAACAACAAATGACTTTTGAATTCAATGCAATCGACAGACAATTAATTTTAACTATAATTTGAATATAAAATTAGAAAAAATAAACATTTAATTAAATTATATTAAAACTAAAACTGTTATCAAAATGTGATTCAAATGATAAGCACTCACAACGAGATTGAAAAATAAAATTTGTAAAAAACATCAAAACTATTGGAAAGGTATTTGAATTTCAGGTCAAAACTTATCAATGTTATCGATTTCTAATTGATTGTTTCTGTTTATAATATTTAATCATTTTATAGTAAAATTAATTGAATTTTTTCTTTCACTGGAAAAACAGTTTTTCAATTATTTGATTATTGACTGCAAAACTGAAAGTGTATTTCACATACAAATTGTGAATTACTAGCGAAAGCTTATGACCAGAATTGGGGACAAAAGCTAATTAACATATTCTTGTTATTCAATGGTATTGAATGTCAGATAAGAAAAGAAAAGTCTTTGAATAATAAATAGCTTTTCAAACGCTAACAACAATAGGATTTCAATACTGAAGACGATTTTCCTGTCTTATAATCCAGAGAAGAAAATACTGATTAAAAATCAATGAATTATTTAAAAATCCAATAAAACTTTTGACATATTTTTGTAATTCAAATGAGTATTAATTGAAAATTATTTTTTCTTCTGTTGGGATAGTAATCTTCATTCACAAGGATTGGTAGCATTTTTGTACAAACATTTCAAATGCCTGTTATTATAAATTAAACAAATAATAAAGTTAACAAAAAATAGTAATATTTAAACGCAAATGATATGCAATTTCTGTCAAACACTAAAAACATTAATAACTTTTGATTAAAACAAAATCTAAAACATTATTATTAGTGTATTATTAGATGTGAATATAAAATTATTAATATACCCTGTATTATATACAACGCCCTGAAAGCTATTATTTATCATTTGCTTTAATCTTTTATTTCAATGCTTTTAAGGTTAAGTTGTATATGATATTCAAATCGTGGCAATAGTTTTACAGCAAAAATCAAAATCCAATAAATTGTTTAAAAACCCTTTTCTTTTGACATTCATTTGAGTTTTGAAATCAAATCAAACACTAAATTAAGGGTTAGTTTTGCAGAGATATAACAAAACAGTGAATAATATAATATCAAATAAATAATCGCTATTATTATTAAAAACCAATTATTATATTAAATATCATTTTCAATGCCATTTCCGTCCGATTTTTTATCATTTCTTGCATTTACTACAAAAACTTAATACAAATATTGGACTATAATTGCAATAAAATTTTATATTTATTAAAATTTATTTATAAACCTCTAAACGCTTCCCAAAAACAGAGTCTAAGTCTTAAAAATTGATTTAATTTTCAAATCACAGCCAAAAAAAAGTTCAGTAAATGATTGAATGTCCAGAAAAACAGCACTTAAATAGGGGTTTAAAATTCAATGCATTTCAAAGCCTATAATCAAATCTGTATTTTAATTGAATTCTGAAAAATGTATTTCATATTAAATAATAATTACTATTGAATTGATAGATCTGTAACTCAATGGTTCAATGGTTGAGATTATTTGTATTAAATTTATTATTTATGAGAAAACACTAAACTATTTGTTCAAAATTGCAAAACAACTTTAAAAGAGAGAAAAAACTATATTTTCAAGGCATCCCGCACTCAATCTCTATCTCCTTTTCCTCTACTTCTTTCTTACTCTTCATATAATTTATGAATAGATAATTGAAAAATAATTGAAATTTTCATTCCTGAGCCTATCCTTCAGTTTTTCTTCTCTTGTTTTTGTTTTTTCAATAATATTTCAATAATAATAATGAAATAATGAGTTGAAGAGAGTTATGGATTGAAATTTAAGTGCTTTTGAGGCAATGTTTAGATTAAAAATTCATAATAATCTCAATAATGATAAAACAAAACAGAAATTAAATACAAATTTTGTGTTTATTTCTAACTATAAGATGAGATGAAAGTTATTATTAATAATAAATAACAAAAAAAACTCTACTATTTTGTGTATAATCTACTGTTAGGGCTGTTATATTTGGGAGGCATAGGCTATACGTGGGAAAGGTGTTCACTACTTAATAATGATGATTATGATTGAAAGCTCTGTGACATTTAGTTTTGGAGTTAAATATGAAAATAATAAGTTAGTAATTATTAACTGACAATCAATTTGTTGTTGTTTTTTGTTTTAATACAATATATTATTAAACATTCAATTATTCACAACATTTTGTTTTAAAATGCTTTTCCCACTAATTGTGTATATATTTTGGTGAAATGTGTTTTAAAACTTCACTTCAATAACAAAATTATATTCAAATCATTTGACTTTCACTTAAATATTAATTAATAAATAGGGAAAACATTTATTCATTTCTCTATTCATTCAAAACTATAAAATATTTGAAAATTATTTAGAAATCGTGTCATTGCTGTCATTCCCATACCAATCCTAGGGTTGTTGTATATTTCAAAACTTTATTTTTTAACATAACTTATACTGAAATTAATTTTTTCTTCTCTCACTCAAAAGATCTTCACTTAAATAGATATATATTTTTATTTTCTTATGAAAACGTGATTTGAAATGTAAAGCATTTGTTTGTATTTATGAAATGATATTTTTTTTGACAATTTCTTTGAATAAAATATTTATACATATTATGGATTAGTTTTTAAGACATGTCTATTAATTTCACAAAAGAGATAAGACTTTTAATATATGAGTGCAAAGACTAATATAATAAACAAAAAGTTTAATTTAATTTATTTTTTTTGTATTTTATTTGTTATCCGTTATTTGAAATGCAATGAAAATTATTTCTAATTTTATCATTTATTCAAACTTTTATACAAAAAGTATATATTATTTGTTATCTTCTCGAAAATAAAACCAATAATTAGTACAATATTAAAGCCTATTATAACTGAAATCAAGTGGATGAAACAAAATTTAATGTTTTATTGGTTTATCACGACTTAAGCACTAATTTTAAGTGTTTTTAACACTAAATTCAATAATAATTTTCATGTTTTAAACAGTTATTTGAAATAAATTTTGAAAATTACTAAAATTTGTTTAAGAAATGTGTGAATGAATGGATAATTATTGTTTTGATTCAGTTATAAATAACTCATATTTTTTTGTCTAACATTTATTTAATATTAAATTATTATATTTGAAAATAATTTACTAAAAAGTCATTGAATTTAATAATAGGGTTATAATAGAGGAGAATGTTATTACAACTCGTGTATAGAAACGGACGACTCATTGAAGGCTTTATCAGAAAATTTCAAAATTAAATACATTTTAGTTATGTTTTTATTCATAAATAAATCCTGAATTGAAAACCATTTTATATAATCTTTGAATTGAAAGTTAATATAACATTATATCCGATATAAAGTCAAATCTTATTATAAAAAAGATTTGAATGAAAATCAATTTTTTTTTGTTATTCACTGAACAGAAAATAATTCAGACATTTCTCTCACAATTCATTTTCATTTCATTTTTGGGCTCTATTTGACTGAAATCGTGCGAACATTTCAAACAAATTTTGCATTTCTTTCAAAAACGTATTTATATTTCATTAACTTATAGGCTATTCATCAAAAATACTATTCAAAAGTGGTTTTAAATATTTTTGTTTAAGAAATGTTAACTCAATTGTAGTGAAAATGTTAGAAAAAAACAGCTATACTTTAAACTCACTGTACAATCAAAGTATAATTAAGTCAAGAACCCGGGGTATAATTGATGTACAGAATTAGACACACATTAATAAATGTGTAAAAACTATTCATATTATTCGTGCATTAATTTCATTAATAAAAAATAATAATAATTTGAATCCAAGGTTAGAATTAAATTGAAATCTTTTTTATACTAAAAATATTTTCCCTAATCAGGGATATCTAATTCAGATTTGTGCCAAAACCAAACCCATCACGGTTTTTCAGGAAAGGCTTAATTAAAAAGAAATGTCCAAGGTGTGATTATTACTCTTAATAAGTTTATAACCCTGATTATATTTAATGTAATGAATAAAAACTCAATTTGAACTATATTTCAGTGAATTATATAGGAATTTGAAATTATTTATCAATTAAATGATTCAAACATTTCATAAGTAATGCTAATATTTTCAATAAATAACTTTATCTTTCATTCAATTAGTTATGTCTTGAAATTAAATTTAAAAATTATTGAAATTATTTTTAATATGACTTCAGATAACAAACCATTTATTAAATTAATTGCTATTAATTTTCAATACAATTAAACTTTAGATATAATAAAATGCGTTAAAAATAATGTTTAAATATTTTTGCGCAAAAACTATTCATTATTTCCTAAATCTTCTCACGTTTTGCAACATTCAAGTGATTTGTATATTTGAAATATGAGTGATATTTTAATCAAGACATAAGTTTCACATTATATCTCTGTTAAATCCTCTTTTTATAACTCAAAGATAATCTCATTTTTCTGACTTTTATAACTCATTAAAATAAATTTATATTAAAAACAGTAATTAAAAGACAAATTATTCTTTGATTTAATGTTAAGTGTAATTAATTTTTAAATAATTTAAATCAAAAATCAATAATAGTTTTTAACAAAAGCCATAAAAAATACTAAAAGTCTTACTAATTGTCGATTCAATTGTTTATTTGGCTATAAATGCAAAGCCTATAACAAAACAAAGCAAAACATTTCAATTGTAAGAGGAATTGAAATTCAAGGATATTATAGATTGTATTAAAATTGAGATAAAATTGTTTTTTGGGCTAAAAATAAATAAAAAACAATTTTTAACAAAATATAAATAAATAAATAAATAATACATTGATTTCAATGATTTCTCAAAACATTAAAATTCAATAAATATTTTCAACTCATATCCAAAGCTATTATTATTAACTGATGTTTGAATTATTCAAAAAATATTAAGTCTATCTATAATTTAAAATTCCTGTGCATTGGTTAAACACTTTTATATACATATCCCTCTCCTCTGCCTCCCATTCATAGCCAACAAAATGTTTTATTAAGAAGAAAATGCATTTTTGCTTAACATTATAGTGAATGACCGCCAAAATGTATGCCAACCTCTCTCTCACTCACTCTCTAACTATTAAATGGTTAATACATTTTGATTGACTGAAAATCATAATTAAATTATTACTCATTAAAATGTATTTAAAAGAAAATAATGTTAAGAAATGTTTGTGTTTTTATAGGAAATAGCATTGGATTTGTATTTTCTGTTCAATTCTCAAAGTATGACAAAAAAGTAAAGATAAACTGAAAATAAATATTCATTAAATAAATAAATATTAAATTTAATCGTTATTTTGTATGAGTTTTACATTCATTTGCTTTTATATTAAATGCAAAAAATAAATTGAAATTAAATTAATGTTAGATTTTATTGAGTTTTCGTTTAATATTCACAAAAATTCAAATAATATTAAAATTTTGTTTATTTCTAACCCAAAGTCGAGTCAAGAATTTAAAACAAAACCAAAAGATTTTGTTAATATTAAGTTAGACTTCACTGAAAACTCATCCCATTATTCAAGAAAAGCATTAAATTTGAGAAAAAAGTAACAAATTTTTAATTAAAGTTTTGTAAGGCTTTGAGAAAAATATATAAAAAATTCAATATTTCTGTAAAATTTCATTTAAACCTTATTTTTGTGTTAAATACGACTAAAAGTATATAAAATATGATTTTCTCTTTAATCGTGATTTGCTTTCAAAATAATTATAATGTGTTTTGAAAATTATGCGGTTTTTTGGTCAGACTTAACATAATATCGCATATAATCACAAGTCTCGGAGAGTTATCGAGTGTTATATAACATAAGTATATAATCACCTCAACTGTCATATCATATTTGAAATACACTATAATTTGTGTCTATTTTGTTATCAAATAATTTGTTATATCAGAAGTGAATATATAATTGATTTCCCCCTCAAGTCCTCAACTCTTTGTCGTCTTATAAGTCGCCAAAAGCTATGTTTTTGGATATAAATCATTGAATAATTAATGAATTGAAAGAAATTTATTTCAAAAAAATCATTTTTTAAACATTTATTTCGTGAAAGCAATAAAACCTTTCAATAAAATCATTGCAATTATGGGTAAAATAAATAATAAAAAAAATGATTGAGAAAAACTTATATCTCTATCTAAAAAATGTTAAATTTTTTATTAGTAACTAAAAAACGATTTTAAATATAATTAAAATAAAAATGTCTTATCTCTAAGTTTTTTTGATAATTAGTGCTCAAATGAGTGATGATAGGAAGGATTAGTTTTGTGAGTACTGATCAATTCCCAGTATGACCAGGTTCACTATACTTCCTATCAAAATCAAACTCTTATCACTTAAACTAATTATAAATTAAAACACATATTGAGACTTAAAGTCGTATTCACTTAGACTTTAATGAAAAACATGCTTAAAATGAAATGAATATAACCCTGACGTTTGACTTAATGATCAACCCTTGGCTATCCCTGATTATGTATGTTTAATAAACATTTAGATTTGAAACTTGTTTTCATGTAAACAAGATTTTAAGTCAAAAGAATAAATTAATTCAAAAAATAAAGTGTATTTAAAAACGTTTTGAATAATTCAAACCGTATTAACAATTATTTCAATATAGTCTGAATTACAAACACAAATAGTGTCTGAAATAATATCAGTGTTAGACTGAGAGATAAATATCTAATTGTTTGTACCATTGAGTTAATTAAGACTTCCTATGACTATGTGTTTGATTAAAACAAGTCTTAACTACTTTTCTCCATAATTGTATTGAAAGGTAACAAAAAATCTGTGTTTTATAATAAATTGGGTTTAAATACATGTAAATCCTGTGATATAATGTGTTATTCACGTAATCGTGTGTAAACTCAATGATTACAAAATTAGGTAATAATTAAAATTATGTAAGAATTGATTAGACATTCAATCGTTTAATAAGATAGGAATTTAATTTAATCTCATTTTAATAAAACTTGCAATAAGTTAGTGAAGTCATGCAGACTTAAGGGGTATTTTGATGCATATGATTGATAATAAAGTTGCCCCTTATTCAAAGGGGTATTAATTGATAATTTTCATTGAGTTTATCTTTAAAGCAGTAAAAATGGGATTTTTGAAAGCAATTCAAAGCTAATTGTCTTTGAATTGAAGTAATAATATCCTAACCCTGACCCCTGACATTGCAAACACTGTTAACCCATTTTAATTTACTTTCAACTCATTTTCAATTGCAATACAAAAGTAAAGATAATTTTTGTTAATAAATATCAATAATATATGAAATAATTGTTCGCATGTTTGGCAAACATAACACTTAAACAACAGTTAAGTAATTACTGATTATTACTCTTTGTTTTAAATACATGTATAAAATGTAGTGATTATTGAGATTATAATTAAATTTCTTTGACTTTCATTGAAATAGTGATTGAATTCATGTCTAAATTTTAATTAATTATTAATGTGTCTCAAGTAATCAGTCTTTGATTATCTGATAATCTAATCATTCAATCAATAAATATATAAAAATATAAATCAATATTTGTTTTATAAAAATACGAAAGAAATTGTAACAGAAATGACAAAAACCTATTAAACTTTTGATTTAAAACTTTCGTTAAATTGATTGCAAATCAATGTTTTATCGCAGTTATCATAACTTATCAATCATTTACAGTATTTTCTGTCATATCTTAATTTGTTCTCAATATTGAATAACTTGTAATCAATTGCAATGAAATCAAAGACAGAAATTAAAACATAAAACTCAAACAATTCATACATTAATAGCAATGGTCTGAATAGAGACAGCAAAGTTATAAATTTATCATCTTTACAAATTGAATCTAAAATAATCTAGAATAAAATTCATTAAAATTTATCTTAAATAATAAGTGTTAAGAATAACCTGGGTTAGGTTTATTAGATTACATTCAGTATAAGGTAATTTAAATACACTTTCTATTGACTTAAATAACAATAAAATATATTTTGTTTGGCATTGTTTGGTATAGAAAATAAATATTTAGTATAAAATGTGAAGAATTGAGGAAAAATAAATAAAATATGTGTTAATATGATAACACTTTTTAAGGGGTATTTTAGTTATAGATATTATGTTTAAACAATACAATAAAATTCAAATAAATTCATCGATAGATAGATAAGTGAAATATGTTTATAAAAAATGATTACTTTTTACGAAATAATAATTGACTTTCACTACACAGACATAGATATTGATTGTATACTGAAAATGAGTGCTTATAATACAGACGATACCCCCTTATCTCATACCAAACCTGTATTGTCTTCTAAGGCCTGGAATAATCGAGAAATGCATTAATTATATCTCATTTGAAATATTAATTAATGTTTTCATAAATTTCACTGAAATTTATTTGCAATGAAAACAATTTGTGGCAAAAGTTTTTATATAATGAAAACCAGAATTGACTGTAAAAATGGTAATTAACTGCTATTGAAGTGATGAGTGTTTTGGTGCCGTATATGTAGGTCTTAAACACTATTTTATTCAAAAATAAGGGGTATTTTATGCATTGAAAACACTTATTAAATATTTGTGTTTCCATTAGTTCTCAATTATAAATAAGAAAATCAAAACATTTTACACAAAAATATATACTTTTTGTTCAATCATTTCTTAATTGTATTATGTGTTGAAAATATTCAGTAAAATATGGTTTTCATAAAATTTTATTGTTATTTAGTTTTTGGCATTTAGTCCGACGCCCACATCAAGTCGTGACTCGGCTCAGGGCTATTCAACAAAAACTTCACTTCACTTTTAAACCTAACAATTTTTGAAACCACTCTCTCTCTCTCTCTCTCTCTCTCTCTCTCTCTCTCTCTCTCTCTACTCTCTTCATTGAAGGAAATATAAATTTTGAAATTAATTGTGAATCTAATAAAACATTTGTCACATAATTATGAATACAAAGTATAGTTTTATTTTCAAACCATTTGCGCCGAAATCTATTGTTATAATGGTTTTCATTGTCGGCATTGGATATTAAGTATTGAAGTATTTCTGATAAGTTTTTAACTGACTTTAACACAAAATCTTAAATTTTTTATTATAAAGTGCCTTCAAATCAAACGTCAAAAAAGTATATTTCAAACAAATTTGTTTTCAAAATCGATATTTGATTTGAAAATACAATTGAAATTCAAATTTTATTTATTTATTAAATATTTATTTTTGATTATTTCAAAGAAAAGTACATTTTTGTGAATTCTTTTACGAATTAAATGCAAAAACATTTTTAAATCATTAAAAAATCTCAAATTTCAAAGTTATTGCACAAATAGTTGCGATAATGTTATTCATAATGTTTTAGTCAATGATTTTTACCCAAAATTATGTTTAAATAAAATGTAAACAATTCATCTATTCATACAAATCAAAGGTAAAATATCCTGGCTCCTCTGTTGAACCGGTTTTATCTAAACCCTTTTGATTATAAACAAATAATGGGACAATTGATGTTAATGATAAAGTTTTTTTTCCTAATAATTCATGGAAGTATCAACATATAAAATTATCAAGCAATATGGAGGGAAGGTATAATCATGGACCTCGATTATTCCATTACTGATTGAAAACAAACACTTAGAAAGTATAAGGAATTGCAAATTTATATGTATTGTTGGAAATCTAAACTAACCTGTCTACATTTGGTGATATATTTTACACTAGAACTTTCTCAGCCTACAAGATAGAACCGATACTCAATCATTATAGTGTATAAATAATAAACAATGTAATTTATTCTTTAAATTTCATTTAATAGTAATAAATATTATATAAAATTGGAAATAATATTTTGTTTAAAACTTACTTTTACCAAATATTTAGGTTTTGTTGTCTTATTGTTTAAAAATCACTTTAGATTCGTGATGTGAAGCACTGGGATGTGAGGAATGGCAAAGAGATTCGTACATAACATATGAAACACAATATAAAAGTGACTATTGATTAGTCAAACACTTCAATGACTACCGAATTGAGCGAAAATATTAAACCAAAACTATCATTGAATTAATAGAAAAGCAAACAAAAAGTAAATACAAATTAAACTCTTGAATCAAAACTAGTATTAAATGTTTAGTCAATAATGAGAATTGAATTTAAGTCCAAAGTATCGATGAATTGATCGATTGATTCATTAGTTTTCATCTAAAAGTGATTTGAAAATTGAATTCTTTGAATGAATTCTGTGTTCATAGAAGTGAAGCACAAAATAAGTATAAGAAAGTCATTCATCAGTACAAGTGATTGAAGTGATTGGACGGACAGTAAAGTGTGTTTCCATTTGTTGTCAGAGATTATTAAAGCATTTAATATGTTTAGTGTCGGCACTAATACTCAGACAATCCTTTTTCCGGAAGTCGAGGGCGTCTTCAGCAGCGGCTGAAGGTCTAGTGGTTGTGGCCTATGATGTAAGTGCTTTACAAAACCGTAAAAACACATAAAGAATAATAAAAGACTGAAAATGTTTGCCAATACTGTTAACCGATTGTACACTCAATCCAGTTATACATAAAACTCTTTAATTAAATGTAATTTTATTTTAATTTATATTAAAATCAAATCTTTTATCACTTTTTATAGACATTTAATGAAGAGATTTCAGGTTTAGTGTTATTTAATGTGATTCATAAACAGGGGGTTAATTGAGATAAACTATAACTCGATTGGACTGTAATTTACGATTTGAGCCAAAAATCAAGTTTTCCTCTCATCCTAACACTTAAGACCAGACGAGTGGCAGAGATATATCTGCCGTTCCCCTCAGTTCCGATTTTCGGTCCCCCACTACATATACTTTTACTTTCTTAGCTATTATATACATACCTCCCTGTGCTTACTGTGCACAGAGAACAGGTGGAGCGGACCTTGAATTTGATTGAAGTTTAATGCAAATCAAAACTACATTTCACTACAAATTTCTTCTTCTTTTTTATTGGAAAAAAACTTTCAATTCATTTAACATTTATATCAAATAATAATTACATGCAATACAGTATAAAAACGAGTCAACAGTTTCCGGGTCATGCACTCAATCATTAATAGCTATTAATAATAATAATCCAATATTTCTAAATATTTTAATACTATTTTTGGAGACATTAAAAATAGTTATAAATATTTTTGTGATTTATTTTAATATTTAAAGAGAAATAAAAGAAAAAAGTATTTTCTCTTTATTTCAAATATCATATACTTTTGCAACATATGTCTGATGTGTTAGATATGAATCATTTGAGAGAATATTATGACTTATTTTCTTTTCTTCTTCTTTTGAACACTATTTTTAAAGTTTTGACTTTTTTTTAATAAATAATTTAAAACATTATTACTTTTGAGAGAAAAAAATAATACTTGACTTCAAAAGCGGCACAAATTTTTCAGCAAATTATTATTTGTTTTATTTTATTCACAATTATTTTATTCCCTTTGAGTTAAACTTTTTATTTTTATTTCTATTGTTTTTTGTTGTATTTAAAAAATTCAATCATTTATTAAACGATAGTTTTTTGGTTTTATTTTCATGCTTTTCAGAATCTATTCACTAATGGTTTGAAATTTTTTACATCAAATCAAAAATAAAATTTCAAATAATAAGTTTAATTTGCGTTAAGTTTACAGACAATAAAAATATATCAATATTACACACCCTTTCAGGTAAATTTGCAACATTACTCAGGGGTATTTTCTTATAAAGGGCCAAAAGTA
>JAQGAT010001240.1:0-16274 GCA_034687845.1 Pantelozetes paolii
TATAGAATATTTAGTGTAACAACTGATTATAACTTTATATTTGTTGTGAATATTGTCTCAAAAATTGATTTATTATTACATTTGATCTAAATTTCAATTTTGAGGACAAGTAGTCAAAAGTGGTTATCAATCAAACGCTGACTAAAATATCATTTGCTTTCAAATATTTATATATATTTTTAGATAATCTGAAAATCAAATCAATATTTCTCTCAAAGAAAGCATTTATTTATTTAATTCTTGCAATAAATGAGTCATTAATTGATTGTTTGCTTAAAACAAAGTCAATGAAAAACAAATACAATTCAAAAATACATTAAATTTTTATTACTTTTTCATACCATTCCTTATTTCGTAAGAATACCAGTGCTTTGAATACCAGTGCTGTTGAAATCCAATTATAAATTGAATACAAAATAAGGAAAATTAAACACAAAAAAACATATTTACAGTTGAATTGCATTCAAAAGTTATGTTAATTATAGTTAACATTAATTAGGAGTACGTGTCCACACATCCAGAGGTTGTTATTATCGATCCGTTAGAAAATGTACGCAAACTGTTGGACAGATACCGTCAGTACTCGCTTATAGACGACAGTGAATTGGCACGAGAAGGTAAAACTCATCAATGCCTGCAGTAATTGATTTAATATTGACCGGTAATACCATTCCCACAGACGGTGTCTTTACCCCCACTTTTGTTGAGTTGACGACCACTGATGTCAACGAAAACATTGAAAAGTTGACCAAAGCTTCCGTTAGTTTCCCTTTCGGTAAGTGTTTTCTGGTTTTATGTTTTGTTTATTTGATTAACAATTGTTTGCATAGTTTGCAAGCCTTTGGTGGCTCACGGATCCACTTATGCACACCAGGTATAGGCTCTGTGCCTTTCGCACACATACTGTACCTGACATTTCATATTAGGCTTAATTTTATTAATTCATTTGAATTACAATTGTTTTTAAAACGATTTCTTCCAATCCTTTAGATGTCTCTTATCTTCGGTAAGACTGGACTCAAGACAATAAGCCCTCCCTGTGTTGCCCAAACATTTATCAACCATAACGCCCGGCTCTTCAAACTGTTCCTCATTAAAGACAACTATTATGTGATAGAGAGACCATCTCTTAAGAACTTTAAGCGCGGAGGTCTGTTATCCCTGTCCTTTGTGTCCATCAATTGATTGATTGATATTTATTTAGACACCGATTGTGAGACCGTATTCTTCGACAGCCACGACATCTCAAAACCGACCTCTTGTTCAGCGCTCACGGAATTGGATGTAAGCGAAGAGACATATACTAATCGCGAACCCGAGAAGCAAAGACTCGACCGAATCGTTAAAGTGGTGTCCAATAAGTTAGGCCTCAGTTTGTTGGGAATTGATGTCATTATAGACAATAAGACGGGTCGTTATGCCATCATAGATATGAACGCCTTTCCAGGTTTGCTATAATTATATGCCTTTCCTATTGTAGTCTTATTTTTGTCGATTTATCACTGAATTGAATCGAAACTAATCTAATCTTGTGTTTGAAGGCTATGACGGCGTCGACTGTTTTCTTCAAACCCTATGCGATATCACTGTCGAAGAGATTGAAAATAAGATGAAATCAATGGAAATACTAAACAAAACAAACGAATTAAGTGCCAGAACTGATAACTCAGTGGTTAAGTGCCTTTCATTGCATTTGGAAAAGGGGTGTAAAACACAAGCCATACCTCCAGTGATTGAGATCAGGACTTCTGACGATAATAGCAGTGATATTAAGGCACTGGTTATCGAGAAATGCGACAAAACTGTGATTCAAAAGACACAAAACGGTAATGAATTTGATTCGGGTATCGATACGTCTGACTCCTGCGATGAGAAGAAGTATAAGAAGCAATCGCAGGTGAAAGTGGTTCGGCGCCAACACTCCCGCAGTTTCACCAATGCCTCCACTAATGCCAAACTCGGAGACTATAACTCAATTTGAATTTACTTTGTATTGTATTATAAGATAAAATCATTTTTAATAACATTAGACATAGTTTTCAACTGAAATAACAATTAGTTATTAAATATACAGAAAAATAATGTAAACATAAACCGGTTTAAGGGTTCAGGGGTTTGATGTCAATTAGATTTACATATTTGTATAGTTTGTCAATAATTTGGTGCTTAAAGTGAATCAGCAGTCAATGAAACCGAGGTTTTAGGACAAGAAATGGAGAAATTGTTATAAGAGTTCAAAAAATTAATTATTTTTACGATATTTTTCAAAAGATTTTTGTTTTAATTGTTTTTATAAAACATTTTATGTTTTGATTTTAGTTTAGAAAATAGCGGTCTAAATGATAGTTGGGTTTGAAGTATACCTTTCCGGGGGTTCTGTGCAATAAGAGTGCAATCTTTCTTCAGAGATGGGATCGGGATTAGGGGTTGGGATCACTAAACGCCTGATTTATCTCTTGAAACCTCTGCTCCAAAGAACTGCTAATTTTTACCTTTAATTGTCTTAATATTCAATGTTTTATACAATTTGTGGTAATATTTATAAAAATCTCTTTTATTTGTAATTAATTTGAATTTATTTTTCCATTTATTTCCGATTTTATATTCAATTCTATATTTAATACTATTTTTAATTGATTTTATATTTTCTTTGTTTTAAAATCTGTTTTACTTTTCTGTAAAAAACAATTAATATTTATATTCACTTAAACATCGATTCAATTCAACTTTGATTTGAAATAATTATTGATTTTTTATCCATTAATGACTGAAATCTAAAATAAAATCAAAACATTATTTAAATGAATGTATGAATGGTTTGATTGAATACTTTTATTACAAACAAAATACCCCTTAATCTCAATAATTAAGGGGTTTTTAGATAACCTGAAAACAAGTCATAAATACAAAAACAATTAACTATTTTCTGTGACAAACATATGAACCGAAGTGTTTGAGCGAAGCATTTGTGTGGCCTTATTGTGGCCGACAATTGCGGTCAACTGTAAGGCATCGAACTTATTGTAGAGGACAGTGCAAGACATGGAGCCGTAATCGCCGGCAAACCTCTTCCCCTGCATTGAAATGTGCATAAAGTTTATGACTTCGCTATAAAAGTGCGGATAATATGGTATTTCATAGAAAATCAAGTGACGAATGCCTTTCACTTTATAGCGGTGGTAGAAATGGAAGCGCTCTGTGTATAGCATGAAATGTCGGCCCCCATTGAAGAACATAGAGCGCGCTTTGGCTACCTTTCCGTCTTTAGTGTATTCACATATTTGGGTGAAATTGATCTCTTCTTTTCTGAAGTAGTTTCTGATTCTCACGAAATCAAAGTACGATTGGATGTAAATCATAGTCCGAGCCATCAGTTTGTCCCTAAATTTCGGCAAAATCTTTGATATAAAAAACTCAAATCTCTGGTCAGAACTCGAAGACAAGGAATGGCAGTCAAAGCGTTGAAAAATCTGCGGACATTGGATGTAAACACTATTTACCGCAGCGTTTGATGAATTGATTTCACTTTTGGTCAACACTTTTCCCGAATAATTGGCCGAAAACTTATTGAAAAACGCAGTTATTGTGGGAACAGTTATCGACGAAAACACCATTAGCTGACAATAATACTTCTGCCAACCCTCTAGTGTCCACATTCGCACTCTAGAGAAGTCAACGCCGCGGCTCTGAGTAGGGGTTTGGTGTATGTATTTCATTATATGCAACACATGTTCCCAGTTCTGCATCAGAAACACATCCGTCTGATCCAAAACAATCATTTCAATTGAGGACAAGAAGTCATAGTCTCGTTCGGCATCGCCTTCCGAGCCGATGATCATTCGTAGACCAAGAGGTGAACCAATGATTATATCAGAAGAATAGAAATCTGAGTAAAGTTTTAAACTTTTTTTGGTCACAGATATACCGATCCTAAACGAGTCGTCAATATTACCGGCAAAAGTCAACTCATAGTCTTCGGGTTTCTTATGCAGTTTCGGTATCTCTTCTTCGGGAGTAAACTCTTGGAAAAAGCGTTTGGCGTTCATTACGTTTGCCTTCTTTTCCGATTTGTCTCTAATGTCTCCAAACATAAGACTTATAAACATTTTAACAATCTTTAAGACACTGTCCCGAAAGGGAACTAAAATCAAAACCTTGGGTCGGGTTAAGCCCTGATCTCTATATTCTTCATCACTAGACACGTGTCGACCCATCTTCTGGTTGTGATGTAATATTCGGGAACGGGTTTTGAGGATATGATTCAAAGCATGAATACTATAAATAAGTCTAATATTCTCCGCGTTTTTGAAGTCTCTTTCGGTAAACAATAAGTCTTTGTATTCACTAATAATAGACAACAATTCGTAGTGAAAGGCATTTAAACCCATCGATGACTGACTCTGATCTGAAGACAGAACCGCTTTATCGATGTTTTCAATGAAGACATTCTTCAGGAAAAACTTATTTATGTTTTGCTTTAAAACCAATGAATTTGAACTGAATTTTGTGTTTTCATTGTTTATATCAATAAATCTCTTCATTTGTGTCCATTCGTAGTCTTTTATTGTCTTCTTTGGACTATTCTTCAAATAATTCACATCCAATGCATCAAATTCTTTGTCAAAATGTGTGGCAAAGGAATCGCTTTGAGAGACAATGTCTTCTTCAGTCACTTCTTCGGTGATCTCTTCTTTCACTTCATTTTCATCGATGTCTTCAATGTTAAACACATTTTCAGATGATTTTGTTGTCTCTGTTTTTGTCACTTCAGTGGTTCCGTCCATAACTGCGTCTGAAGAGTCATCTGAATCAGAGTCTGGTCTCGAGTTTTGTTCAATTGATTTATTGCCAAAACTTTTAATCAAAAAATATTACAAAAGATATAAAATAATTGTTAAATAAATACCAATTAAGAAGTTGTGAGAAATGGTTGTCCTCTTCGCTATCGGTGTCCAAGTCTTCAACCGAGGGATCAATCGCTACTTTAAAAGGCCTTTCCTCTGCTCTTTCAATGTCTTCTAAATCAACTCTTTTAACCAATTTGTCGGACAATTGGTCTGAAAAACAACTGAATTAACAAAACACTGAAATAATGTCTGAAAGGAAACAAACCATTGATGTCTTCAATTGGATGTCTTTCTCCGAAGTCTTTCATATGTTTTCTCTGTTTTTTGTCCATTGAATTGGTTTTTGATTTTGTTTTACGTTTTCCTTTAAATCTATTATTTTTTCCCATTTTTTGATAATTTAATTGAAATTAAATTCAAAAACAAATAAATGACTGAAAAATGTGTTCAAAAAAAGTGAATTCAAAAAACATGTGATTTTTTTGAATGAGTTTTAAATTCAAAAATATTTTCACTTTTTGTCCAAAATATGGCTTAAAATCAATGTTTTGTTTAATAAACACTTGAATTGAGTTTTAATTTCAATCAAATTAAACCAAAAAATATTTATTTAATTGTGATTTCAATTGTTTTATCAATTCATTGGAGGATAATATTTGCCATCAATTGTCTGAAGAAGTGATGAAATGACTGCAAAGTCACTGAAAACTCGTTGTTTTGAAACACAAATGAAATGTTTGTTTAGATTTTGATTTCAATTAATAATTGAATTGAAGTTTAAGTGAAAACAAGACATGAATTCAAATCCCAATAACAATAATAACAATAAAATCGTTGAAATGGTTTACTCTCTGCTGGAAATGCTTGGCATGTCTTCACCCGAAGAGATGTCCAAAACTGCTGCTGATGTCACAGTCGCCGCAAATATGCCATGAGATGAGACAATACGGATGTCTTCCTCTACTCATTCAACTCATTCATCAGCCATTCAACGATAAAATGGGTGATAAAGAGGTCAGTCATCAGGAGTTGAGGGAAAGGGCGTCGAAAACGTTCAGAAATATTATCACCAATTCATCGAAAAGTGGTCGAGAAGTAAGGGTTTTGAGACTCATTGAGGACATGAGATCTTTTGTAGACTTTATCCGACAAAATGGACACCAATTGAAGGACGACTTCATTGATCACCCGAACAGTTCTGTTGCTTATCTCATGAAAGTATCCTTCGATGAAGAGCACAGACATGTCATCAGACTCTTGGGTGGCGTTTATGCCATCGCAGAGGTATTTATGTTGTTATTGTTGAAGTAGTAGTGAAAGGGGAGGACTAATAGCTAATTGTTTGTTAAATACCCCTTAACTCTAATCCATTATTAATCCATTGAATGCTTTGTCTCTTGAGGTCATTCAATACGACTATGAATACCATCGAAACGTCGGAAACAACAGTTGTCTAACTCTTAGACGCTATTCATTGATGACATTAATTAACTTGACTTTCGGTGATCCGCAGACAAAGTCATTGTTGGCAACAATGATGCCATTCATGAAGGCTTTGGTCCATAATCTTGAGTCACCGGCCGAGGAGTTGAGACAAGTGGCGGCCAGTCTTCTTCGTAACCTCTCGTGGAAAACAGATTACATAACAAAACAGATACTCCGAGAGATCGGTTCCGTCACTCTTCTCACTCAGGTATGTGTCTAACAGTGCTTTCAAATTCAATTATTTCATATAAACACCACTAAAGGCGGGACTCGAGGCCACTAAGGAATCGACGCTCATATCAATACTGTCTGCGCTCTGGAATCTAACCTCTCTTTGCGGTCCAAATAAGGCCGAGTTCTGCAAAGTGGACGGCGCCCTACCCTTCCTCATATCAACCCTAACCTATACTTCAAATTCAAACTGTGTGTCCATCGTTGAGAAGAGCGGAGGAATTCTGCGGAATATCTCTTCACATATTGTATTGAATGAAGAATATCGAGAAATACTTCGCAAACACAACACAATTGCTATACTTTTGGATCAATTGAAGTCTCCGTCGATTACTGTAGTCAGCAATTCATGTCTCACTCTATGGAATCTGTCGGCCCGTTGTCCTAAAGATCAGACAACGCTCTGGGAGTTGGGAGCCGTACCTATGCTCAGGAATTTGACTAATTCTAGACATAAGATGATAGAAATGGGTGCCTCCGCTGCCCTCAAGAATCTCTTTGAATCACCCGTTGCTCCCAATTATATCCCGATCATCGGTAAACACATTAAGAGTTCAATAATTATTAATTGTTTCTAATGTTTGATATTTGTTGTGTATTTAGGGAACAGTTGTCTCAATTCAAGCAATTCGTGTTCAATCCCTTCACTACAGGCGCGCAAAATAAAGGCACTCAAAGACGACATTAATTGCAATCTTTCGGAAACCTATGACAGCATTGAGAGTCCAAAAGTGAGTCCATCGCATGAGTCGTATCCCCGACGCAGCTCTTCGGCCAAAACTAATGTCTATTTACCAGGTATTCAATTAATACGATTGACAGCCCTTTCCCTAACTATCAGCTTATTTTCCACTTTAGGCCGAATGTACACCAGTTTTAGCGGTCAAATAAACCCGCATCGGGTCAGCCGTTCCAGTAGTCACGACAGCATCGGTTCCACTCATTCAGAACCGGTGACTAAGCAGAGAGAGGTTGACCACAATCTTAGGGGTATTTATCCGCCATTTTCTACACAACAACTAATGCCTCAAATATACGGAACAATGTCTTCAAACGAATCCCGAAATAGTGATAAAGACTTAGACATGAGTTTAGACTTTGATGTCTCTGTTATTAACAGCTATTGCGGGGAAAGTAATTCACAAATGAATATATCGACCGCTTCTGTCAAAAGCTCTTCATTTACTGTTCCGGAACTGGATGTCGATCCCGAGCCCACCGATTATAGTCAACGGTATAAAGAGAGGCCAATCGATGACTTCATTGCTCCGCGAAGTACTAACAAACCAGAAGTGGCCGGTTGTGAGGACTCAGTGAAGGTTTATAAGACTGAGGGAACACCTCTTAACTTTAGTTTGGCCTCATCTCTGTCCGATCTGCGGGAGTGCTGTCTATCCTCTATCGATGAGGAAAAGCAGCCGAAAGTAGGAAATGTCGAAAACAGTAATCATTTCAAAGCAAACGATAAAATCTTTGAAAACAAAAATATTGATAACAAACCAAAGGTTTTGTTTAAAAAGCCTATCCTTCCTCCCAAACCCAAGTCATTCACTTCACCAAAGAAGCCGACCATCGATGGCAACGAATCAGATAAACAGGAATTGGAGACAAAGTCCATGTCTTTTAATGAAGACCTTATGAAGAGTTCGGTTTCTGTTAACAGTATTGTTAGCATTGATGTCAGTAATGAAAACATCTGTGAAGAGACACCTCTGATGTACTCTCGAAGCAGTTCTTTGGAATCGTTGAGCGATAATGAGGTGAAGTCTGTCGGCCAGAGCTCTGTCGTCAGTGAATTCAGGTTTAATTTAAACTCAATTTAGTATTGATTTCATTGCTTTAGACTTAATTTATTTTCTTTACTCCTCAGCCGTCGCGCGTCTGAAGTGGTATCGCCGAGTGATTTACCCGACAATCCATTAGACAGTCCGCGACCGCGTAGTCCTAAACCGATGTCAACCTCTAATGAGTCAAACAATTTGTGCCAAAAGTCTAATATTGAAAACAATTGCGAAACTAATGGTAATCACAATTGCATTGAAAACAATTTCGAGCATAAGATGATAGAAAGCACTGTATTTGAGGACAAACCGATCTTTTTCGCCACCGAAGACACGCCCGCAGTGTTCTTGTTGTCCACGAGTTTGAGTTTATTGAATGAAGACTTGACTGCAATGAACATCAATGAAGACAACGAGAGATCAATGAAATTCTGTCAAACACTTGAAGTCAATGACATCAACGTTGAAATCATGAGTACTTCCAGCGAAGACGAGGACCAACTGTTGGCCGAATGTATTTCATCGGGTATTCAATGATTGATTGAATTATTTGTTAATTAAAGTGAAAATTGATTTTGAATTTGATTGGAAAGGTATGAAAAAAATTTCAAACGAGACGACAATTTCTCGCAATTCTCTGCCGAGAAGTGATCCGAAGAAAGTTGTCAACACCTGTCCATCAAAACCTATACCAATAGCGCAGCCAAGATTGAGGAAACCATTTCCTCTGTTAACTCGTTCTGCACCCGACGGACAGTCATCCTATTTAGAAAAGTCTACATTGAAAGTGTACGGCACGGGAGGATCGGGCGTCCAAATGCCTGACAACAGTTCAATTAATCAACTATTGATTGCAAGTAATAATTGGTTTAATTTTTTTGTCACTATTTGTTCAAAAATTCAAATATATTTTTGTCCAAAACATAAGCGAACGGAAAGACTGTTAACCAAAGTGTTAGCCATTCAGACGATAGCGATGATGAAGAGATACTCCAGAAGTGTATCGCTTCGGGAATGAGTGCAAATCGTAATCACCATAAGTTGGCAAAGACTAAGCCGTCACCGAAAACACCGAAAACTACTCCAAACGCGTCGCCAAACAGTGTTAACGATTCAGGCATTAAGAAAATGGACAAACATTTGAATGCAGACCAAACTAAACGGTTTTTTGTTGAGGACACTCCTATACAGATGTCTACATGTCATTCATCCCTTTCCTCTTTAAGCATCGATTCAGACGATCACTTAGAGGAACAAAAACTCTTGAAGGAAATGATAAGCCGAGGAATGAATCAAAAGAAAGTCATAAAAAGTCCTCAAAAGCCGAAACCAATTGAGAGAAGCGTTGAAAATGAGATGAATATTAGTTTTGATGGAAACGACGACACAATTACATACACTGTTTGCCATAAGAGTGAACGTATGGCCAGACCTGAGAACAAGAGACTTATTGAAACTCAGATGACATCCTCAGCGATGACTGACTCGAGTTGTTTGTCAGACTTGGATCTCATGAAACCGCCGTCTCTTATGGATAACGCAATGTTTTCGAGCACCGAATCATTTTCTTATCGACAAATGGCACCGAATCCGAGTGCTCTAAATAAGATAGATGACAGTCAAGTGCTTTTGGATAACGTTAAACCACCCTCTCTTATGGACGATCTGTCTATGAGTCAGAGCTGTGCGAGTATTACATCCGATATATCGGACATTGCTTTCGACGCTGAGATCGATAACGAAAGGATCGCAGAAATGGCCAAAAATTGTGCGCAAATACTCAATACTATGACGTATTCAGAGGACAATTCAGACACCGATACTATCGATAGGATCTGTCGTCCGGTGCCCACAAAAAGAATGGACGCAAACAGTAATCAATACTTTATTTATCTTTTCAACTCTTGTGACAAATATTATCTTTATTTCAGACATTAATCCCAAAAAGAGTCGGGAAATGGATTACGAGTTGTCCGACACTGAAGTGTCCGAAGAGTTGCCGATTGATTGCGAAGATATGAAGAGTGTTCCCCAAAACGAGATAACACTTATATTCAATAACTCATATTCAGCTGCGATACTACCTCTGGAGTCGCCGACCATTTGTGCGGACGTTATGTCCGACTTTGACGACGAAACTCGAATAATAAGACGAGAAAACGATTTAATGTTTAGTGAGAGACGTGTTTCGCCGATCGGCTCCGAAGACTTGTTGGTCGACGAGAAGTCCTCAGTCATATCGGATGACTCAGATCTGGACACTCGGGCCACATATAATGTCGATTCTCCCCGAAGAGCACGTATTGTGAAACCTGTTGTCCGAAAAGTAATTGAAAATCAATTTATGTTTTAAAGAATTAATATTTGAATCATTTATTACAGAATAAGACCACAAAAGACGACTTCAATGTCTTTCCTCATCCGCCGGTCACTCGACCCCCGATCTCGTCTTCATCTGCAGCTAAACACAAATACGCGGCTAAACCGACCCGTACTTCAGCGTTGAGAGCCTCCCGTTCCCGGTCTGCGGAAACACATTTTGATGAAGAGATTCTAACCATTAGTCATGAAAAGAGTGCCGAACGGCCGGAAAGACACTCATATTCGTCGAATAGGAACCGATATATTGATTATATGATTGAGAATAAGACAACAAACCAAACGACGAATGCATTTAATGTACCAAAACCTCAAAAGACGGCGAAAAGCACTGAAATTGTGGTCAAAACTAAAGAGAAGTCTTTTGTATCGAATGTCAAATCAAAACTTTCGGCTTCTCTTTCGTCATATACTTTGGGCTCAAGTAATGCCAGTCTGTCCTCCAATTCATCCAACGGTGTGACGCCTTCTTGTGCTTCGTTTTCGCGTAAACTTGAGGTGCAGTCGAAAATTTCTTCGCTTTGGAAACGGAGTAAAAGTGCTTCCATTGAGAAGACAGAGAAGAATTCAAAGACCGATTTGAGCCGATCTATCAGTGCTCGCAGGTCTGTCCCCCTTTCAAATAGTTTTGATTTTTACCCCTGAGATCAAATTAACAATAATTTTATGAACAGATCGTTTGGAAAGTCGACCAAAACTGAGCAAAACTCAAATCTGATCCGAAGCTCAACGTTTGAGAAATTACCGCAAAGTCCTGAAGAAGCGAATGGTTTGGAAGAGAGACCGACTAAAAGACAGACAAACGATAAGACGATTAATAATAACAATAATTACACCGAAAAACGCAAATCCAGTGAAAAGAGACAACAAATCGACAAAACAAACGGGAATTGCGTTTATTTGCCGCCAAAGCACTCGAAGTCATCAAACGTTTCAAATAAATGCAAAATTAATAACAATTCTGTTATTAATAATAATCTAATTAATGACAAGATCTCCGCCTCTACTGCCAGACCTCCTGTCCAATATACCACCGCCGGTAGCGCCAGGTCTTCATCTAAGTCACGGCGCACTTGTCTCGTCACTGCTGTCTAAGCACTAGCTTTAAAACCTAACCCTTTTTGACACTTCATATCATATACTCTAAAACTAAACATTGATTTTACATAAAATTGATATAAATTTAGAAATTTCTGAATATTTTTCTTGTCTTTGCTATAAAACTAAGTCTTAACTCAACTCAAACTCATATTTAGATCCCTTTCCACAGCTTTTGAAATCATTTAATCACTGAATTAGTATTGATTTCAATTAATTACTTATATTTGCGGCCAAAATGACATTTAATTTATTTTCAATTGTTTGCCATATTTTGCGATAATTTAGTGATTAATGACTCAAATATTACTCAAATATTACTCAAATTGATTGTAATTTTGATTTAATTTGTAATTTAATTAATTATCGATTCATTTGTATTGAAATAATCAATGAATTAATGATTTAATAAAACTCTCAATCATTTAAATTCTTAACCAAATTGTGTCCAACAATTCTCGGGCACAACTGGGGCTACAATTCTTGGGCACAACTGGTGCTACAATTCTTGGGCACAACTGGGGCTACAATTCTTGGGCACAACTGGTGCTACAATTCTTGGGCACAACTGGTGCTACAATTCTTGGGCACAACTGGTGCTACAATTCTTGGGCACAACTGGGGCTACAATTCTTGGGCACAACTGGGGCTACAATTCTTGGCCTGGACTTGAAATTATTGGTTTCGCTCATTCCTTGTGTAAATGCTGTGGTTTAGAAGAAGAAAGTTAATGGAACAAAAAACCCCGGGCCAATTACGTGATAATGTGATCTGGGATACAATTTGTTTACTTTGTTTTCATTTTGTTTTATTTATTAAAGTTTTTGAGTTATTTTACATTTAATTTGAAAATTGATTTAAAATTTCTGCAAATATTTACAATTATTTTACAATTATTTCATTATTTATGAGAAAATGAATGAAAAATACTTTACGAAGACTTCGCGTAATCTTTAGTCCTTTCCTGACTAACAGTTCCTGACTTTTTACCACTACTGGTACTACCGGTGCCACCACTTGAGAACGAGGATATTCCTGAAGATCCGGTGGATTTTGAGTTAGTGTCGGTCAAGAGAGTGACGGATCCGCCTAAATGTCCGGCACTAGCGGTTGCCGAACCGCCAAAACTGGTGCCGACACTACCATAAGCTGATCCCTGGTTTCGACCATTGAATCCAAAATCGATATTATTTTGTTGGAATTGGTTTTGTTGTTGCCGGTGCTCACCCCTGGCCACAATAGTTTGAATCTCTTCCTGCACAGGCCTTACCTCCTGTACCACTCGACGGTATGGTGTAATAACTTCTCTAACCTCTTGAATGATAGGTTTAGTTACTTCATGTAAGAGATGGTGCGGTTCGTCCTCCGACTGTGTTTGTTGGACTTGTCCGGGTTGTCCGGGTTGGTGGCTCTGCACTACGTTTATATGACTTGAGGCTGACTTGAAGTGTATAGTGAGTGGTAATACCTGTGCGTCCACTTCAATCACTTGCGGCTCAACCGGATTGTAGGGAACGGGAACCGATTGAATCTCAACGGTATGTGTGGACTGTATGGCCGCAGGTATTGGTCCGGTATTTGACACTGCATTCAGTCCCGACACACTTCCTCCTCCATAACCCCCTCCACCACCGGATCCTCCATAACCTCCCGCAGCGGCCGATTCAGAGACAGCGATGAGAAGTGAAGTGAAATAAAACTGTTTTTAAACATTAAATTCATTTCAATTTTCTTTACATTTATTTTACAAACATTTTCATAAATTTGAGATCAAATACATTACAGTTATTCAAATTCAATAAAATGAAACTGATCAATTTGACAATTAGAATAACATATTACCAAGTATAGATTTAAAGAAATATATATATTTAAAAAGGAGAGGAAACATATGAACTTAAAACTTACTCTGAACATTGTATAATATATGATAAATAAAATTCAATTTGAAGGCAAAGGAAATAATCTGAGGATGTGTTGAACTGAAACACAATTTGATGTGAAAGTAAAAAAATTTCATTTTCTTACAAACATTTTATACTTTAAAAAGTCGTGATTTGAATGCTTTTGAAAATGAAAAATAAATTATCACTTTTTGTTTGAACACTAAAAATACAAAACTCTTTCAAAAATAACAACAATTCATAAAAATATGTTTTTGTTATTAATATCACGAATATTAAGGCTTTTGTGATAAATATAGTCTTAATATAGTGTTTTATAATACATATTATAATTGATATTAAGTTTCCAATTATAGAAAAACATTTCAAAACTCTTATAAAATGTTTTCATTTTCTTAGGAAAAAAAATAATTATTTTTATATCTGAGGTCAATATCTCTGCAAATACTGTATTATAATTAAATGAAGTTTTCATTTAATTTCAATGAATACTACATTTTCAACACTTTTTTAATGATCACTCTTTTATTACTATATATGAGATTAATACTCACATTTGTTATTAACTTAACCTGATACAATTTCCTAAAATAATTTAATATTATTACCTAAACATCTTAAGTTAAATATAATATCGAATCAATATTTTACATGATTTCACGTATAAATTTATAAACTGTACGATCCATGGATTGGATCAAGCACAAATACCATATACAGTAATGTCCTGAGTTAGGGCTCCTAACAATCAATTTGATAACAAAAACTACTGTACAGACTCTGTAGTACAGAGTATACCTGTATTTTGTTTTATAAAATATAAGTAAAATACAAAACTTTTAAATTAAATGAAAAGTAATGTTTAAATACTATATAATATAAGAAAACATTTATATTATGAATAGTTTTTAAATAATTTTCACTCTTTTTAACAGAAAATTAATTCTATTTTTATTATACAGTATTTGAAACTTAATTATAAAGAGATTAAACCATTTAGAGTTCAAATTCAGGTGAAAATACTATTTATAAAATTAAATTTCAATGTTTTGTATTATATAATAAAAACAACTTCATTTAAATACGGAAGTGAATGTGAATGAGCAAGGTGTAATAATCATTAACACAACATAGTGTATAATATTTTAGTTTACTGTAACTTTGATTGAAATATAAAAATCTTTAATAGTTTTAATATTTTCGTGAAATAGTTTAATAATATGATTAATATGAGACAATATCATATGTAAAAATAACCTAGATCACATATTCTTGACAACAGCCAATATATCAGAAACTACGATAAGGTAACCAAAGACACACTTGAACTACAATATAATGACGTGAACTGAGATCAGCAAAAATATTGTTATTAAATTAAAAATGTTTAAATTATTCACAAATTATTTTTAAATACATACAAAAAATAAGCAATATAAATTTATTAAATTTATTAAATTAAGCAAATCACCATGCTTAATTGTCAGTATTTATTTTTTAATGTAAAAACATTTTTCATTATTTCTATTAAAGCGATTGAATTGACAGCAAAAGTAATGATTCCTCCAAACAATGGCAGCTGTTATTCAACACATACTGCATAATGAATCGGCATTTCTTGATTGGGATTATAAGAGTGAGATCTCAAACAATGCAAATAACGACACCATAATGAAAGTCCAGTGCTGTCAGATGTGGCAAATATATAGCTGTCAGCTCTCAGTAGCTAAACATGAATGCAATTTAAGTGATTTCACTGAATTTGAAGAGTTGTGGAAAAGGGCTGCAAATGATTGGACACATTATGTAGTCTTATGTGATATTGACTTCCCGTACGGCACTCCTAAATGTCATTTTCACGTTTGGATTATAGCTATAATTATAATCATTTTTATATCCGTTTTCATTATAGAAGCTCTCATTCTCTTCAGGTATTATCGGAGAAGAATGTACTTTAGATGACATTTAATATCAAATGTTTTCATTCATTCTCTCAATCTATTGATACTATTGTCAGATAAATATCAATAATATATACAATTTGTAATACAATTTGTAATACAATTTGTAATACAATTTTCAGATATAAATAAATTTATTAAATAAACTAATTTTAGACAAACTAATTTTCACCAAGGTTTATTTGTCAATATTATATAACATAATTAAATAACCAATGTCAGTGTTGTTCAATTTCCCTCTCCCTGAGTCGGATAAAATCATTTTTGAGATAAAAGCCAACTTTAATATTACATGTATACCCTTCTCCCTCCCCTTACCACCAGAAAGGACTACTAATTGTATGATATTTTTGCAATTTATTCAAAGATCAACAAAACTTACAAAACGATTATCATTAGTGAAGCCATCGATGAGAACAAGACATCGATTGATAGAAGTGTTGATCCATTCAGTGATAATGTCATCATTGGATTCAATGGTGAAAATGTGCAGCAAATCACTAGAGATAGCAAACAATTTGAGAGAGGAATGGGTTCTTCAGGAGAAAGTGATTCGTCAAACGATTCAACGACTCCTGAGTTGAGTGC
>JAQGAT010001241.1:0-16270 GCA_034687845.1 Pantelozetes paolii
TCTGAGACAGAAATTAGAGGACAGGTATGCAGGCATTGAATTATTGTCGGGTGAGTTGTCTCTGAATAATTCAAATCTTTTTATTATATTTATTTTTATACCCCTTAAATGAAATCTATTATAATCTTCCTTTAAATCTATAAATAGGGGGTTATTTGAGAGACCTTTTGATAATATCTTAATAGATGTGAAAAACTGTGTTAAACATAACTATTTCACTTACATATCAAATATTGGCTCAAATTTAGGGCAAATAATTGAAAAAATGCTGATTTCATAGACATTTAACTCTTTTTTGTTGACTAAAGAATATTCTAATAATTTGTTTGTATTTTTAGGTATTTTAATAGCAATTGTGATAATATTAGCGATTTTTATCGTCTCATCGATGACTGGATTGCTTTCATTTGTAGTGATTGTAATCTTAATTATATTACTGCTTGTGTTCGGAGCGCTGGGCTATTGGGCGTACGACAGGAAGCGTCGGATGCAGTCATCGCACATATCCTGTCCATTGACCCCAACAGAGATGAATGTCTGGGGTATTAGTTATCAGACAAATGGACACAATTTCCCGAATAATTATAATTACATTAAAACTAATAAATATTAATTTTTTTTAATCATTTGTATAATGTTTTCATGTTTTGAGTGAATGTATATCAAAATAAGTGTTTTATTTATTAATTGTTATTAAATACCATTTTATTTCAATTAATTGTAGCATATTTTTGATTCATGCAATTATACAACACTTGCATAGTGTCTCATTGGGACAACCCTGTGCTCATTGGATCAACATTGCTGTCTAGATATAACTGCAATATTACTGATAGAAAACAAACCTTGAATATATTTTCATTACGACTTGTTTTGAGTCTTCAATTCTCATAAATCATTTTTAACGACACTTAATGTGAGAGAATTCATACAAATGCTGATATTTTAGTGATATTTTCAATATTTACTGTATTACACAAACTTTTACCAACTGTCCACTCATTCACACAATGATTGCATGTAATATTAATCACTTTATTCGTCAAATAATAGAAATTAGGATTAAAAAGCTCCAAGCTCTAAGCTGGGTAAATTTTTAAAAATGTCTACTATTTGCTAATTAGGATAACAATAAATATTATATAATGAGAGTCTAAACCACTGTTTCATTAATCAATATATTTTTCATTTGACTCAGACTAGTTTTCAGTCCATTAATGAATTTATCGCAATCATGGTCCTTTTCATGATCACAATTGAGACAGGTCACTGAGAAAAATATTTGATTATCAGAGATATTGTAAACACAAAAATAGTTGCCACTTATATTGGTAACACTCGTCGGCAACAGCTGTGGATAGATTGAAGAAACGTTTGATGAATAGATTGATAAATCATAAAATCTCTTAACAAGGACATTTGATTCAATTTTATCAACTATTTGATAATCTGTTTGAGTTATTGGATGGTCAATAAAATACTGTGGAAATCCATGTTCCCACTTATTTTGCATTAATTGATCCATCACATATTTGAAAACTAAAGATAAAAAACAAATCTATGTTTAATAATTGAATTAAAATTATGATATCATTACTGAAGAACGGAATGTTTCCGCCATTACTGCAATCAATGACTACTTGTTTGTGACTTTTGATTGCATTCATTAAAGTCTTAATGTTTTGAGTTTTAAAATAATCCATAAACTCATCGCAATAACTAACGATTGAATTGGCTCTACCTCTCTGGTACTTGCGCTTACTCTCCGCTTCCATATGAGTACCAATAGTATCATGGACATTATAGTATGCCATTGAAATAGCCAACTGAACCCATGAGTCTGGACTGCAATTCACACTTTTGATAAACTCTTTGCCGTAATCTTTGAATTCAAGTACTTCTAAATCAATCGCTTCAATGAAATGCAAGTATTTTTGTCGTGAAATCTGTTCCCATGTTTTGATTGACTCGTAATTATCGGCAGAAATGAAATTCAATTTTTCAATATTTGAATCAATTATTGATTTTTGAAATTTTATTTCAAATGTTTTGATGAAATGAATCATATATTCCATTAGCTTAGTGACGGGTGTGCCGTCAAAGTGTGACAATTCATTGCAAATTGCAGTCCCAAGCACTCGATCACCACTTTTATTGAGACATATTATCAATTGAATTGATTTATCGAACCAACGGTTCCCCACATTATCGACGTCTGAATGAATGGTTTGTTTTGCAATAAGTTTATAATACGACTCATTGTCTTCAGTATTGGTGTCAATGATGTGATCGATGTTTACAATGAAATCACTTTTTATTATTGATTTCAAAGCCTTTTCATCCAATAATTGAAAAACAATATTCCAGTCCTCGCGGGAAAGGGATGTGAAAATACCGATAGGAATGGTATCTAAAATGCTTTCACTCAGAATATAATCCACAGCCGATTGGATGACAGGAATAATAGCTTTGATATCTTGAGTCTGAGTTAAACTCAATTTATAAAAGCGATTCAAACGACTGATTATTATTGAGATATCATTGCTCTCTATATTCCCGAAACTGAATGAATCGATTTGAGGTCCGGGTATACGACAGGTGCCAAACATATGGCAGTACTGATCCAAACAAACAGTTGGAACTGAAGTTTCAGTAATTTTCTGTCCGTTTTCAGGATTTATGCCGTTTTTCATAGCATTTCTAAAATCAATTACACTTACAATCAGTTTTGTAATGAAGTCATTGATCAGTGATTTATCCACTTCTTTGAGTTCATTGTGTGGGAAGACTGAACCAGAAGTTGAGAAATTGAGGACCGGATCCCTATTTTTAAGGAACAGATGGATTGGATCTAAATCTGAATACCAATTGATTGTATGCAACGCTTTATGGCTTAAAAGACTGTGGAGTTTCACTCCGACGCCATTGGGTTCACAAAACTCGTCTAATAATGAAAACAATTCAATCAATTCTCCGTCACTTTTGGCAAATCTTTTCAAAACTGTTTTGAAGTCATTAATGATTTTATTCAAAGAAATGACCGGAAATTTTGGTAAATTATTGCTCGCACTGTAACTGAACATGTTCATTTTTACCTTATTAATGAAGATTGGTTACTCTATTGATGTCTTTATATCAGTAGATAAAGTGTGGAAATAACAGAGGGATAGGAATTGACGATCAAATCTTGATTTCATGTTTTCAATGTCAATAATATTCGCAAATCATTTAAAAATATGTGTCAAAGCATAGCATAAGATACCTGTCCTTACATTTACTGATGAGTTTTCAAATACAGAATGAATTTTTTATTATTAATATAATTGCTTTGAAAATAGGAATGAATTATTGAATTCATTAAAAAGGGGTAAAAGATTTAATTTCTTTATAAAATCAGAAATACAGGGCACCAGTGCTTAACCCCAATCCCCAAACCCGATTAAAAATCATTGATTACAATGAGTTTAGTAAACAATAATTGAAATCATATTTAATTACAAATCAATTAATTAATTGAAAATAAACTTAAATTCATATAAACTTTTGTCAAATTAATTGACATACAGTGCGGGGAAAGGGTTGACAGGAGTGGGTTGTATCCAATTCTTTGGATCCCATTTACAGGTACTGTTGTCGTATAAATGAAATGTATAGATCGGTCGACCATTTTTAGATCGGTTTTGGGCACTCTTATGAACCACCAGTCCATCTATGAGTACACAGGCACCTTTCTTAGCCGGAGCCGCCACGAAATCCTTGTCCTCATAGTTTGGCATATCATTTGTGAAGATAAATTCCGGACCTTCAGACTCATTACGAATGAACTGCCGGTGCAGTCCTGTCTTATGTGAGCCGGGAATGAATGACAAACAACCGTTTTCTTCCTAATAAACATATTTTTGCAAATCATTAATAATAATGAAAATAACCCTTAAATTAATGCCAATAATATCACCCTTTGATTACAAACCCCTTAAAAATAACTTCATATCAATTCCTAATCATTAAATAAAAAACCAAATAAAGTATTTATGCCTACATTTGCGTCTTCCATAGGAAACCAAAGGCCAATCTCCCTGAGCTGATCGCCGACAGCGTGCAAGTAAGTAGCATCCTGGTGAGGTATGAATTTGCAGCCAATCTCCGGATTCTTGAATATATACATACTCTGTGCCACTCGTGGCTCAACGAAACCCAACTCTTTCACCAATTTCTTCACTCTTTGACTAAACGTTAATTTCTTAAACGTCGGATCCAAGCAATGCAATGCAAAGCCGATCCTAAAGAGCGCCCGATGTTTGTCCAAACGGAGTCTTCCTTTTTCATCAAACGCTTCCTTTTCGAAGAAGAACTTGATTTTGTCGGCAGACGTGGGATCAATGTCTGGATTAACCGTCTCATCGGTCGCCAACTTCTCTTGTTGTGCATCCATGCGCTCAACCATCCCATGAACGGTGTCTTTCAGTTCACTCAATTGGTTGTCCTCTAAGAAGTCCGGGATCACTACAAAACCATTTTTATTGAATTCTTCGATATATTTCTCAAACATTGTCTGAATTTATGTTAAATTTTTTGTAAAACAAAAATAAGTTTAATTGAAATGAAAAACTTTGAAACTGTTTTCAAGGCTTTAATTACTATGTGTTCAACACTTTTATACCTTTTCATTGCAATACTGATAACGTATTTCTGTCTCTGTTTAACATTTGTATCATTGATTGTAATTGATAACAATTTTTGACATTTTATTATCAATTGATAAATCATTTTCAAAGTTAAGTGACTTTTGAGTTGTTTAGTGCAAGTTTAAAGTTATTTATTTTAAAAGCACCTGAATATAAAAATTTATTAAAATATTTGAAAAACAATATTTAATTTATTGTTAAAATTAAAATTCATTTTAAAAGTTATCAAGGTGATTCATTAATACAAATTCAAGCTTTGATTTGTTTTTTATAAAATATAAAAAATATTCATATTTTAAATCAGATTTAAGATAACAAAGTACATTTTTTTGGATGATTTGCAATTTGTTCAAGGTCATCGAAATATTTAATGATTAATTAAAATCACATTTTAATGTGACCTTATTTACAGTATATTTATATTCAATAGTATAGGTATGGACTGTACGAGAGCTGTCGGTATTATATAACAAAAGCATTTAAGAAAAGATTTGTTTTATTTATTAAAATGTTTTTGTTATTCACTTTTCAAATGATTTTTTGTTTATTGAAAATAAAATTATATTTTTATTTAATTAAATCAAATATTTTAAACATTTATTTAGATTTTAATATAATTTTCAAATTAAAACTTTTCAAACATTTATTTGAATCAAAAAAGCAATTGTTTTCATAGTTTTACACAAATCTCATGTAAAGATGTATTGGATTTGTATTTAAAGACAGGATTTTAACGGATTATAACTTATAAGTTCAGGAAATGATTGTTATTTTGAGAATTAGTATTTCATTTGAAATTCAATTTCATTTTATTTATTTTTGAGTGCTTTGAGTAAAAAGGTTTTACAATACAATAAAATGAGTATAAAATCAATGATTATATTAATAATTATTTATGAAATCACATTTATTCAATCAAATGACATCTTGCACAATTTGATAAGTGATAAAAGTGTAATGAAATTGACTAAACCATTGGTAAATAATACAAAATATGCAATCAAGTTAGAAAATCACCTTGGATATATTGAGTAAGTATTGGTCGTTGAATGTACTTGTATATTTATAAATATTATCAATTCTTATAAATCAATTCATTTATTATTTAGTTATAGTTAATGTGATATTATGTTTGCATTTTATGTGATATATTATAATTGTTTTGTTTTAATATTAGTTTTGCAAACAATAAAAATGATATCAAATTGGATGGCCAGTCGTCTACCAGAACAATAAGTGCATACCAGGCCAATGGAAAAGCGACTCAATCTTTAGGACAGAAATCCAAAACTGTAGGTCCGATATCTTCCACTCAACCGGCCTTACCCTGGAGTTTAAGTATGTATTTTATTTAATGTTAACTATTTATTTGAATTTCATTTAATTTCAGTCCGAATACCAAATCTTCATCTAATCCTCAGTTCTCTTCACTCTATTTATGAATCAATTGATCGCAAAAATTATGTCAAACATTTGGGCCACTTATCCGATGCTATAGATTATGGACTATACGAAAGCTGTCGGTATTATATAACACAAGCATTTAAGAAGAAATTTAAGATCTTCGTGCCTGACGTTTGTTTGGCCAGGTATATCGTTTATATGCACGAAGACCTGGATAATAGAGTCAAACAATTGGCCAACGATTTAAATACTTGTAAAGAAAATGCAACAAAACTTGAGTTCAAATTCAATGATTGCGAGAAAAAGAGTGAAAATAAAAATGAGTTTTAAGTTTTCGGTTAATGTTTTCATGTTTTTATTGATTTGTTAAACAACTCTTTAATCATAAATATCTATCGTTTTAATGATAATTGAACTCAAAATAACTTATATTACAATTGAATTAAAGATTTGATTAGATTTTAGATATTAAATACAAAAATTGATTTCAATTTTCAAAACAAATTTTATTTTAATTAAATGTTTGAAGTTTTTGGTATAAAAACAACATTTCAGTGAAAACTAATGAAATACTGAGAAAATGTTTGCATAAAATAAATCTAAAATACTTTTAATGTATAAATCGATTGACAATTGAATTAAATTTATTTATATATTACTAATAAAAATCATTTTTATATTAAAAATACTTCTTTTAATTCACAAAACGTATTATTGTTTAGAAATTTTGATGAAATAAAATGTCTTAAGATTTTTGACTCAATTATTGAAAATATCTTTCTTTGTATGAAATTTAAGGCAATTCTTGTGATTTAAGTCTCGATTTACACGAGAGTTAGGAATTTGAAAGTCATTTAAGAGATTAATGAAAATTCAAAACACATTTCAATGAATCAATTGATTGCAAAAATTAGTCTCAAATAATGAGAGAAATTGTAATCAAATGAACAATAATTTAAAAAATAAATTCAATCGGACTTTCAATCAGTAAATCAATTCAAATGTGATTTCTTTTGGACAAAAACTATTGAAAACTGCTTTGAATTTCTGTTAAATAAAACTAATTTTCAACTAATATTTGGAATAATATTTTGTTTGCGTTAAAAATGTTTCAAAAAATATGGTTTTTAATCACATTTTTACTGATAATTGATTTTGAAGTGAAAAAACCGATCATTTTGTGGCAACAAAACATGGATTAGTAATCAACTGATGAATAGATTTGATCTAAATTTGAATTTCATTTACAAAATAAGCTTTAAATCAAACAATTCATTGGCCAAAGAGTTGGCTCAAAAAAATCTGTAAATTATTTACTAATAAATAACACTTTTCTCTCAAATAAAACAAAACAAAACATTGAATTCAAAACTCAAGTACAGCTTAAAAACACAGATTAAAGTCAGAGAGAGAAATGAAATCAATAATTAATTGTCAGAAAAGAAAAGCAAAAAATACTTTTCACTCAAAAATTGATAATTGATTTCAATTTTTGTCTCAATTTTCAGATCATTTGATAATAATTTTGTTTTAATGTCTTAAATGAGAGCAAAAATAATTGAAAACCTATTCATCAGTAAAAATAAAAACAAATTTTTCCTAAATATAAATATGTTTTACAAAAATGACTCAAAAAATGGTTTCAAAAGTTTTGTTGTCTTTTCTTCTTGGAGTCCATGGCGTCCAGTATTGGCTGCCTTTTGGCAGCGTATCTGCGCCTCAACTCCTCGATCTCGACCTCCATTTCCACGTCTAGGTTCGACATACGAGTCCGAAGTTCTTCTATGGAAAGGTATCTCAAGAACTCGAAGTCTCCCTCAAGCATAATGGCTCTGGACATTGGGTTGTGGGGAGAAGTAGACATATATTGTGGCGATTGTCCACTTATTTGCAGTAACTGTTGGTTAGTTATGTGTTGTGGCGAACCGTTGCTATCATTCACGTGATTATTGGCGGTTAAGTCACCGGTAGTTAACTCTCTGATGGTTTGATCATCAGATGATTGATTGGTTTGCGGGGAAGACTCGATATGTAAGCCATCAGTGTTTGTATTATTGACCTAAAGGTCAGAACAAATGTTTAGTTTAATTAACAGATAATTGGGTTTCAAATGAAAGACCAGTTTATTCTGATTGCGCTCAAAGTGCTGGAGAAACGCCGGCTTTAGAGTCCGGTCATAGTCTTCGTCGTCTGTTTCGTCGTTTATGATAAGAGTTCCCAAATCTGACTCCACGTCTGAAGTGGTGGTGTTTGTCTTGGATGTGGAAGAGGTTATCGTTTGATCCATTAATGGCTTAAGTGTCGTGTCCTTAGACGTTGGCACCATTGTTGAGGAGTCTATGCTATCGTCGCCGTCCTGTTTGGCCACAAAGTGTCCAATCATTTAATATTAAAGTAATTTCAAAGCAATTGAATCATAAAATACTCACATCTTTGGTGTTTGACTCCTGGAGTATAAGCCGGGCCTCTTGTATCATCTGCTGGAGTATGGAAACGGGCGGCGCTTTGTTGATGAACTCGTGTTGTAGTAATAGACTGGCAGTCGATCTCTGTTCCGGGTTTTTAACCAAACATTTTTGGACGAAATCAATGAACTCTGAACTCCAGCGGTCGGGGTCTCGGAAAGATGGCGGGGGTTTAGTTGGGATCATAAATATGGCGCGCATTGGATGGATATCACCGTAAGGGGGCTTCCCTTCGGCCATCTCTAATGCAGTTATTCCTGAAAAGGGGTTTAAAATATTAATTTCAAATCAATTTGAAAGCCAATCGTGTGATTCAAACCTAAGCTCCAAATATCGGCTAAACAGTCGTATCCTATCTCTTGTATCACTTCCGGTGCCATCCAAAAGGGTGTTCCGATCACTGTATTCCGTTTGGCCATTGTGTCCGTCAATTGACCCGCGACTCCAAAATCGGCTTCAAATTAATAAATAACAGAAAAAATGTTTACAAAAACAATAATTAAAACAAAACAGCAATCAATTGTTGGACAGTCTGTCCGATACCTAGCTTTCCGTGTCCTTCACTGTTAAGTAATATATTGCCGGCCTTTATATCTCTATGTATTTTACGTCTTTGGTGCAGATATTCCAGACCTAAGAGAGTGTCCCTAAGAATGGTTGAGATCTCCTCTTCTGTTAACGTCTTTTTCCTCATTCGCATGATATCACTGACAGAACCTCCGCCACAATACTCCATAACAATCCAAAGGTCGGACCCTTTAATCAAATTCAAAATCAGTTTTAGTCAGGGGTTTGAAAATAAGGGTGTTTTTGGTATTTAAACCTTTGAAATAACTGCCGTAATATCGGACGACGTAGGGGCTATCGCACTGTTGCATAATCGATATCTCTTTTATGATTTCCCCTGAATTTCAATAATAAATAAACCGATAATTAGTATCCATTTGTAAATCAATAGTTAAAACACCCTTTGATTTGAAGCCAATAAAAAAGTATTGGATTTAAATAAGGGTTTAATTAATCAATCAATGAATGGATGACTCAATTGGTTATCAATTTAGTGTTAAATCAATAGAAATAAAGCATTAAATGAATTAAACGATGAATTGATGGCACAGTTAGTCAAACCCATACCTAAGTCACTCTCAACGGGCACTTGTTTTATAGCCAACACTTGACCCGACTCTTTGTGCAGCGCCTTATATACCGATCCATAGGAGCCTTCGCCTAAACAGGGGGTAAATAAAGAGTTAATGAATGCTTGAAAGCACTGAACAAACACTGGATTCATACCTAATTTACACAAAATGTCAAAAACCTCTTCCGGTTGTCGAGTCAGCTGTTGTTCACTTAACTTCTCTAATATAGACATTATTATCGCCCCTTAAAGCCCCTGATTTGTTGAACACACGATCACACCCTTTGACTACTAATTGATTGCTTGTTTTGATTGACAATTGAATGAAACGATTGATAAATAAATACAAACTTTTTTGTGTAAATGTTTTGCAATTAAAACCAAAAAGCAGTGAAATATTTGTCACAATTTAAGTGACATTTAGTCATAAAAATAGTCTTCAATTGAATTGTTGTTTAAAAATATAATTATAATTAATATTATATTTAATTATTATTATTATTATTACTATTATTATTACAAAACAATAAGTTGTTATGAAATTAAACACATTTTTTGAATAAACATTTGATTTTTTGTTTTGTTTATTGTATTTATTGTAATAATTGTTGAATTGTTTTCACACTTTTGAACCCATTTTTCACATAATTTTGTTAAAAATGTTTTGAATTTTCAATTGTTTTCAAATCAAATCAAAAATATTGTTTAAAATGACAACAAAAACAATGAAATCATTGAATGAAATGTGAATTTAGTCTAACTTTCGATATGTTTGTCTCCAATCGGTTGTACACATTAGGGGTCGTATAGAAAGTTACGGACACTTAGGATAAGGGGAGGGGAGAGAGTGTTTAGTTTACTTTTTCTATGGTGGTCTTTTTTGTGTTATCATGCTAATTTAATATTTGAGTCATCTTCTTAGTTATCATTTTAGTTATTATTTGTTTCAATTGTAAAATCACTTAATTAAGTATTAATCCAATTTTTATCTTGATTAAATATATTCAAATGATTTTATGAGGGTTAGCGCCAAATGATTATAATAGTGTGCACGTCGTTCTTGAGTGACCCCTATTCGTGTGTTTTGATCGTTAACTAAGAGTACAATCGTTTGAAACGTTTTGTTCACTAAATATCATTGAATTAGCGCTCAATTCAATGCAATGTTTCTATAATTAGATTAAATACAGATTCAGTGAATACCAAACACATTAGTGGCAATAAAAAGGCCCAAAATATACACTAAGTATACGTAGATTTTAGACCCTTTTAAAGCAGCGGATAAAATGAAAACCAGATTTTTATCATCAAAAACCTCTTGTCTGACAACTTCTGCAGACTTTTTTCAAATGAATGAAATCGTTTGCAAATCCTTTGATAAGAAAATACAGTATTTTCTTATTTTTTTATTTATTTTTTGTTTTGTCTGAAACTTTCACGTAGTTATGACTCATTGCTATTATTATCACAAATACAGGTATTTTCACAATCAGTTTGAATGAGAAGTAGAAAACTATTCTTCAGTCAATAGTTCACTGGTTTTCAGTGAAAGTAATGTATAAAAAATATAATTCAATCAAATTGTGTATAAAAACTACTTTTCCTTATGTTTTCACAAGAGTTGAGCATTTTTTGCTGTTGTCATCAGTAGTTTGATTCAAAAGTTATTAAACTATTCCTGATTAAAGTTTTTTCAACTTTTTTTTATTTCAAAAATTCATTGATTATTAAGTTTTTTGACAAATGTTTTGAATAAATAATAAAATCTTTAAAACTTTTATTTCATTTCAATTGTATTTATAATAAAAATATTTTCTATAAAAGGATTACTTTTTGCAAAAAATTGTTTGATTTTTGAGTCAAAAGAGTAATTAACAGCTATTTTGCAATTGTGTTGTCTGTTGTCAGCGCACAGGTATGTGGTTAGGGGTTAGGAGTTCACTGACCCTCACTTAACAATGAATTTGTATTGAATTAAAAGAAGATTTTGATATTAAACCCCAAAAACAAAGAAATCGTTTATTCATTACATTTTGGCTTTGATTTGAAGCAAAAAATAATTATTAAATAAAAATTTCAAAAAACTCTTAAAGTGTTTCCACTTTTGGCGAATGATTTGATGATTGATTGATATCATTGGTCAGCCTTTCACTCAGCAGTCGGTATGTCTGGTACTGATCGCCCGCCGATAGGTCCGGACACAAACCAATTCTGACAAACAGTGAATACAAGGCGTCCGCAAAGACGGAGACAATCGGCTGTAAAACGTTTGGGAAGAATGTATAGAAAGCGAAAGCGTCGGAGAGATCGCCGCGGGTTTGGGTCCTATTAGTGGACAGTCGGTTGTGTTCATGCAATTGAAAGAATCGCAAATAAATCCACGAAATAATGAGTCCATAGAAGAACATAACCACTGATTGGCCTTCAATTAGGTTTAAAAAGTAACACAAAAGCGCTAAAAGGAATGAAGTCAGGGGTATGTCATCGTTCTTCAGCTTTCCAACCCCTGTGGCGAAGAGCACTGACTGCGGCAACAGTTGCTTCACTGTCACTGAGATTGACGCACAAAACGGCGCCAAACCGTGAATTCTGGTCGAGAATAGCGGCGACGCGTCTGTTGTTATCGTAAAGTATAGGATATAGTGAAGACATGACATGAATGCGGAACCGATGGCCACAATCCAGAAGAAGAACATCACCTGAAAGGGTGTAAAATGTGATTCAATTGCAAACAAACCTATGGATTGATACCTCTTTTTGTCCCCAAAGGGGTTCAATAAGTGTTGTCAACAGTGAAAGCGATATAATGTCGACAATAAGGGTATAAAAGTGTAGTTCAATGAAAGGGTGTGTGAATACTGACAGCAACACCCGATACCATTGGCCGACACTCAACAGCTGTGCGGGACATAAGACCAGCCAATCGGTGACCAAATCGCCGCTCATTTCAATCAAATACAATAAAATCAAAACAATTGAAACGATTTGAACAATAGGTGAGAGTTTTGTCATTAGTATTGATATCTGGGATAAAAAATATCTGCCATTTCTTAACACGATTTGTAGGGCTTTCCTCCCATTCCTCTGATTGGGTGGACCACCGGATAACTCAATCTTCAACTGCACCGACGGCTGTCTGTCGTGACCGCCGGCCGCCGAACCACTGGTCGGCCGGTCTATCGGTTTGGCTGTGTTTGACATGTGATAACAATCTGGTTATTGTTGTCCACTATTTGTGACCATTTTTTCGGTAAATTATTATTCAATTAATTGATTGTTATTTCAATTGAAATGTCATTTCATTTGCAATTAATTATTGTTTTGTTTTCATTGCAATCAATGCCACGAAAGTTGTCATTCATTTGACGCATGCGTTCAACACTCGCCACACAAATGATGTCATCTCTTATGTAATGTAAAGAATATTCTTCAGGTATTCCACAGAATATTCTTTAAGTCTTCGCTTCAATGCAATCAAATGTTAATTAATTATCACTTAATATGTGTTTTCAATGTTTTATTTATTAAAATGTTTTTGTTATTCACTTTTAAATGAATTTTTTTTTGTTAATTGAAAATAAAATTATATTTTTATTTAATTAATTCAAATATTTTAACATTTATTCCGATTTTAATCTAATTTTTAAATAAAAACTTTTCGGACATTCATTTGACTCTAAAGATAATCTCATGAAAAGATTTATTAGATTTGTATTTCAAGAGAGGATTTCAACGGATTATAACTTTTAAGTCCAGGAAATAATTGTTGTTTTGAATATTAGTATAAAATTTAATTGAAATTCAATTTCATTTCATTTATTTTTGAGTGCTTTCAATAAAATGAGTATAAAATCAATGATTATATTAATAATTATTCATGAAATCACATTTATCCAATCAAATGATATCTTGCACAATTTGATAAGTGATAAGAGTGTAATAAAATTGACTAAACAGATAGAAAATAACACTAAACATGCAATCAAGTTTGGAAGTCACCTTGGATTTGTTGAGTGAGTATTGTTTGTTGAATGTACTTGTATATTTTAAAAATTTTATATTATAGGCACTAATAAATCAATTCATTTATTATTCAGTTATCTCTAGTTTTCATAAAATTTTAATTCAATTTATTATTAAAACGCAAAAATGTTTTCATTTTATTTAATATTATTTTGTTTTAATGTTGTTATAAGTGATATCAAATTAGATACACAAACGTCTACCAAACCAAATGTATCCCAGGCCACTGCAACCAACACTACCACCACAAATGAGATGAACACTCCGGCCAACTCGGAGACCAAAATTGCCGCTGCGGTCAAACCTATCATCAGTTTAGACACAGTTTCGCATCCAATCATATCGAACCCTAACTCGTGTCCATCAGACCAAACCCACTGTAAACCCATTCCCTGGTACTGGAGCTGGTGGATGGGTCCAAACGTTACCTCAACATCTGAAGCATCGGTGAGCACAGGTAGGCAATCATTTATAATAATTTGTACATAATTATAAATATTTAATAAATAATTGTAAACATTTGACAAATCTAATGATTGCTATAATAATCTCCGCTTGAGATTTGTCCAAGTTAAGTTTATATATAATTCAGGTATTGATAAATAAATAAATAAATTGATTGATTGAATGAATAATATAAACAAAATTCATAAACAATTTTAATTTTATAAAATGAATTGTAAATCAATTGAAACCAATTTTACAATCACTACAAATGAAAGCAATCCAGTCATCGATGAGACGATAAAAATCGCTAATATTATTACAATTGCTATTAAAATACCTAAAAATACAAACAAATTATTAGAATATTCTTTAGTCAACAAAAAAAGAGTTAAATGCAGACTGACCACATATATTTTGTGTAATCCTTGACATTGATGAAAAATCCCAGGAAATTCCGGGACAATTCCGGGACAAATCTATATAAATGATTTCTTGCCTATATATAGTGTTCCTGCCTATTTAATGTCAATATTATCTAAATTCTTTTTAATCTTAGTCAGTATTGGATATCATTTATAAACAATTAATATTATATTAATAATAATATTCTAATTAAATTTTTCATGCACATATTTTTATTATTGTTGAATTATAGGTCAATACTATAATTAGTATCAAAATGTGTTTTTTAAAATTTTAATAATATAGTGGTAAAATATTGAATTCTGCTTTAATATAATTATGCACACAATTAATATATCATGACAATATATTTAAATATTGTAAGTTAAAATACATTTATATTAAAAGATAATTTAAGTTGATAACATTTAACGAGGTAAAAATGATAACTATTGACATAACTATAAATATAAATTGATCAAAGTTTTAAATGAATAAACATTCTAAATATCATTCAATTTTATACTAAAATCATAAAATAAAGATATTATATTAGATTATGAAAAAATTAATATAAACATTAAGAGTATGTGGATAACTTTAAGCATTTTATAGAGTGTGAACTTTCAAACAGTTTAATAATTCATTTGTATTTTCTTAACGAAAAACTTTATTTTCAGTTTACTCTTTGTTAGTCATAAAATTATAATAATTTTGATCATCTTTTGTATCATTTTAACGAAATATTTCTCAAAATATTTTCCTGGACATTTACATGTCAAGGAATACCTCTGACCGGGACAGTTCCATTTTGGTCTTAAACCGGGACAATCCAGGTGGCACCTGGACATGTGGCCAGCCTGACCCTTCCCATCCCTTCCCATTTTGTTCTAAGTGTCCCCTCACCAGGCTGGCCACATGTCCAGGTTGTATTATAATGTTGTTGATATTGTCTTCGTCTATTGTGATGGCACTGGTGGTACAGGTGTCCAATCTTTCCATGATTCCAACACCTTTTATGAATATTATTGTTATTCCAATAATTCCTGTTATTATTAATCTCATTCAATGATCTCTTGTGTTGTGAATGGACTTAGAATTTGATGTTGTTTTGCGGAAAAACCAGTTTTTCTACCATTTTCTCCAGCGATTCCAGTCTTTCCTCAATTGTTTTCACTTCTGAGTGCTGTACTTCTTCTTGAGTGTTCACATGAATAACTTGTGAATTGTATTCAAAGCCATTACTATTACCATTAGTGGGCGTCACTGAGTCAGGATTGTTATCTTTTGATACCCTTTGTGACACAATTGACCGGTTCTTCAATCCATAGCTCCACTGTTTTGACATTAATATTCTTCTTCTTCTTCTTTAGTTCACTCAAAAAGTATTGTTGTTTTGATAAAAACTCATTAAATATCTCATTATTAAAAAATAACATCACCTTGTTAGTAATCTTGAATAATACAGTCACGTGTGATAACAGAACGCACTTTGGGTTGTACTCTGGGTTGGGATTTGGTCTTCGCTCTTTGAAGCACAATATTTAATGTAATATTATTATTAAATGATTGAAAACACTGTGTTATTATGTTTACAACAAATCTGTTGTAAAATATTTGACAAAAATTAGTTAACATTATAACTGAAAATCCAAACCAAAGACTGAAAACACTTGAAAGAAGACATAAATACTCTTCAAATGAGA
>JAQGAT010001242.1:0-16266 GCA_034687845.1 Pantelozetes paolii
AGAGAGAGAGAGAGAGAGAGAGAGAGAGAATTGTTGTTCTTTGTTGTTGTTATATACAAATTGGATAATTATTGTCAATATATATATATATTTTGTGATCAATGGATGAAATAAATTACTTTTTGACAAATGTTTTAATACAAAAATATAATAAATATTATATCAAAAGATCGGTTCAAAGATTTCAAGGAATTAATGATCAGTTCATAAGTTCTTTGCCATTAATGCTATGCTTTTAATGTTAAAGACATTCAATAAAACAATATTTTTGAAACCTATTTCTGTATCAAAATGTTTATCCAACCCTTCATTTGAAACCATTTAATCAGACTTTTATTAAAGAGTTATTAAACTGTTATCTCTTTGTCGTTGGGTTTTAAGTGAAGAATAATGTTATGAAAAATAATTTTAAAAATGTATTAAAAATAATTTCTTTTTATAAAATAATTTTCATATCATTGGCTTTGCTTTTATTATTATATCAAATGAATTCAAATACTTTATATCCAATGAAATATAAGAAAGTTTTCAATAAAGGCATTGCAATCAACAAAATATACAAATAATTCATTGAATAGTTTGCTCTCATTTGTGTTGATTCTGGAAATATCTGTATTTCTGGTGAACAAAGTATTGAATAAAATGAAAGGATTAATGGTTTTTCATAAATCACTTGTTTTTGTTGCCATTATTTGACTTTTACTTTCAAAGAATCAAAAAATTCAATGACTTTTACGAAGCAATAAAATGAAATACAAATACAAATGAGAGGAAAATATTTTCATATTTTTATATCCAATAAAAATAAATAAAATTTTATATTATATTCAGTTTTATGTAAAGAAATGTTATTAAAGTTTTTGTTAGCATTTCTTTGGATTTACTTTGTGTTTGACTAAAAAATTTAAATTTCATTTTTTGATGAAAAAAATATTGAAATTCATATTCAGATTAAAAACTAATGAATGGATTCACAAAATATTATTCATATTTTGAAAACTATTATCAAATAACAAGACATTGATATCAATTAAATTGCGTACAAATTAGGATCAAAGACCAGATAAGCATCCGTTAGGACTGACTCATCACCGGTTCATTTGTCACCGAAAAAACAAGAGATATAAGACACTGGTATTTATCAGATCAACGATCAACTGAACAGTTGTTTTCATTTAATCGACAAATATATAGTGGAGATAGTGATGACGGATCACATCCTATCAGACCATTGATTGATGTCCTCAGCCTTCATGTCATTCAATCATCAATTTATTGAAATTCAATCCCCAATTGATTATACGTTAAGAATATTCTGATTGAATGACAAAATATGAGAACTAATGATAAAAAACTATGTCTTCATCTAAACGTAGATTAAATTCTGGTTAATGATAGGGGAATGGGATGTTATCTAATCCAATATTAATTAACTGAAAAAACTATGAATAAAACAATATTTTTTTCAATAAATTTGCAATTTATTGATAGAAATAATCAAAGTTTGTGTTCATAATGATTTGTATTGAGTCATAGATAACATATATAATCATTGAATGAATTCATGTCACGTAAACTCATAATAAAAACGATAAGAATTTGAGACTTTGAGACAAAAATTCAATTTTTATCAACTTTTCTATTATAATGAAAGTCTATTAGAGATTAGGCTTTGAAGGAAAATAACAAAAATAAACAAAACTGAGAGAAAAGAGGTCTAAAAATGGTCTAAAAATAATGTTTAATATTAATAATTAAGTGAAAGCAAGCCTTAAGTGTCTAAAGATCTTTACATTCATTTGAAAATCGTTTGCAAAATAACTTTTATTTTTGTTGTTTTGTTTAATCTCAAGTGAATTGTCTGTAATAGTGTTTGAGATAAAAGTATTGAATAATACATAAAAGGTATGAAAATGTGTCTCATTTTTGCCAACGATTCCACTCTTTTGGGAACTTTTAGTTTATTTTAATTTATGTTTCCTTTCGTTTAAAAAGTAATGAAACATAAGATTTGTTTTGTGAGCAAAATGTGAACAAATATTTCAAGAATGTCATTAAAGTATTTAAATACTGTATAACATTGCTCATTTTGATACTAATTCACTTATGAAGTTTACTTGAAGCTCCAAATACTAAATATTTGAGCTAGTTTGATTTGTTTTAAATTTTAGAAAAAATGAATATTTTATATTTAAGTACATTTGAATATTTTTTGACCAATCAGTTCATACCATTCCCATTTACAGTAATTGTAAACAGTCTTCAATCCCAGTGCTGAATATATTGAAGGAAAGGGAGGAAACCCAATGTCTGTATGAATCTCTAAAGTCTGCAAGATTTAATTTCCAACTAATAATTATTGTGTATTTAATTACATAATGTTTTACTGATTACCCCTTTCTCTCTCCAAATAAATAGATTTAACCCCTGATAGCAAATACTTAACCCTTTTATGCGTTTATCGATTAATTATTTTTCTGTGCTTAGCGTTCAAAGTATTGTTATCAGAATCAATTTAAATGAATATATTTTAGCTTAGTTTTCATAAAATAAACTTTTTGTTTGAAAATTGTTTGAAAAATATTATAAAACCCGTAAAACGTCTAAAAAATAACATTTTGGATGACTTTTAGAGAAATATTTCATAAAAATCAAAACATAACTTATAATAACAACTAAACTATTGTTATGTTTAATATTTAAAGTCTTTATTGAATGCAAAAGTGATTTAATAGTTATCAAAAACAAAAATATTTCGGCCCTTTGTTCACAATATCTCAAACTTCTGCTAACATTTTGAATAAATCTATAATTCATACAAAAGTTTAGTTAAAGTATAAAAAAGTAAAAATATATTAATATATAAAATATATAAAGATTTTATGAAAATATCATTTAATAATAGTTTTTCGCTCTATTTATCTGTACTTTAATTAAATTGAATAATAATAATAACGTTAAGGAATGTATGGATCGGTAGTATAAGTGATGAACTGTTTGCCAGAATATTAGGACAAAAATCTATTTGTTCTCAAAGTCTGTAATCAGAAACAAATTTTTGTCCTTTTCTTCTCAACTGTTGTTATACTTAAAGGAAAACATATTTTCTTTTTTTGGCCAAAAAAACAAAGCAATGGAAAAGTCATACAGAGATAGACAGTAGAGTCAGAGCCGGCGCTAAATCAATGGAAAGATATTTAGTTCTCATAAGACATCACATATGCCAAGAGCTAATGCCCTGTTCTCTCTCTCTCTCTCTCTCTCTCTCTCTCTCTCTCTCTCTCTCTCTCTCTCTCTCTCTCTCTCTCTCTCCCGACTCTGTCACCCATATATTAAATGCAATATAAGAGTAGTTAAACATATTATTCACAAATTAATGGAAATTCTGGGAAAAAGACTCAAATTTTATTAAAACTGTTGTCAGAAATGAAAAATATTATGATTTGATTACACTCTTTAAGGTTAAATCAAAATTAATTTTTGATTTGATTTACATTTGACGACAAAATAAATATATGATTTCAGGATATGATTGACACAAACATTAGTTAATTAAACATTAAATCAAATAGTATTTTGTAAGTGAAGTGAAGACAGTATTGAATGCAAACTATTATCGGATTTCTCTTCAAATAAAATTTCAAAAAAAATGTTTTGAACGATAAAAACATATTTTTATTTCTGACCCCAAATCCTGAATATATTGAGACAAATGAGTGAATTTATGAACCATTTTGTCAACATTTGTGGTCATAATTGTTATGTAAATATTATTTTTCATTCATTTAATGCTGAGAAATGTCAGACAATATTAATCCGATTACTTTCGGTTTAAATGCGTTTTTCCCCTAAACGTCAACCTAAGGGTGTATTTTGTGTGCAATATTGGGAAATATTTTAAGAGTATGTTTACAAAGTCTGGGCGAACCGTAAAAACATTATTTAAACAGTTGTTTGAATTCAGATGAGACCCCCCTTTGGTTTTGGCCCAAAGGTTTGTTGAATTAATAAAAAGTGAAAACAATTGCAAAATTATATAAATATTGCAAAAGAGTTAAAAACTTTTAGATTTAAACTTTAAAACTACTATATTATCCATGTATTCACGCAAATCTATAATTAGATTTAGTCCTTAATTGAAATATTCAGGAAATATCTCATAAATTTTCATCATTTGATTGAAAGCTGAAATAAAATTTTCAATGATTTAATTGAAATGATTGACAAAACGGAACTCAAATAACAAGACTTTTTTGTCTGACTTTTAATTTTATTGAATAAAACGTCAGATTTTTTTAGACTAAAATATGAAAAATGATTATTAGGTCTGAAGAAAAATAAAATTAATTTAAAGATTGCATGAAATATAAAGTTCACTAACATTTCATGTCGTCTTCAGCTATGAATGAATTTTTAATGAAAATATTAAATGATTTTCTGAGTGAAGAAAATCATAACAAATGATAAGAAGAATATAAAAAATTGCATTTCATTTGAATATTAGATGTATTTTTAGCATTAAATTTATAATGAGTTCAGAAATGTGTGAATTTTTTTTCTCATGAATTCATTTATGAAAATATTTTTTTTATTATAAATATTTACAAAAGAAATATTCATTTAATGAATCACTCGTTTAGCGATTGCTTTCATCAGTAAATCAACAGAAGATTTATTATTAATTATGTTTTTTGCCAATCCTTTAGCTATTATTATTGGTGAAGCATTAGAGCACCAGTCAATAGCCCCGGGATTTGCTCTTTGCGTTTGATATTCTGCTATAATTCTAGTGTTTTAGTGAATAAAACAAAATTTATTTCTGTGACCTATTTGTGCACATTTTTGTCGCTATTTTTAATATTATGCTTAATATTAATCATCAATTCATTTATATTTTGAACGAAAATAACATTAATTAACATAAATATTATTTTCACTGAAAATCAAACACAAAATTAATAACTATTTTATTCATAAAATCAGTTTATTTGTGATATTTTTAATAATTACTCAAACAGTTTGCTTAAATTTAATTGCTTTTTGATACCAGTGTCTAATAATACCGATGTTTTATTCATTGGCAATAACCTGTCCTGGCGTTTGATGCCCAAAGCAAAGGGTTGTCATCTCCGGAGCAAACATTTGCTGTTAGAGTACAGAGCAATGCAAACAAAAGTTTTGCTGAAATTCAACAAAAAAGTCATTTTTAAAAATTTATTTATTTTATAACTTCAAAGGGGTTTGAAATGAAATCAATTTAACGATAAGTGCTCTTCAATCTGGAAATCGATCGCAACTTAAATATTATTGCTAAATAAGGGGGAATAAAATACTCATAATGCTATAAGAATGGACCCTGCCTACTATTTGGTTAATGAAGGGTAAACTTCCGAAAAATGGTCATTTAATAAATTGATTTTTACCCTAAAAATAGAGAAATTGTTTGTAATTCCCATTCAAGACATTGAAGACGTTGAAGACATTGACCATTACTGCTGACATTAGATTTGATTTCCGATACAAAACACTAAATATTTTTTTTATAAAATTAATTGATTTGAAAAGAAATAGGAAATCATATTATGAGTTAAACTTCACTTTATTTCATGTTTTTATCGCTTAATCTATTTTCAGATCAAAAGGGAATTTGATTTTTCGGTATTTCAGTTGAGTTTTGATTTTATTGATTATTAAGAGTCATATTAAGTGACAAACAGTTTTGTAAATGAGTTTTTATCTCAGATATGATTCTCTAGTTTTGGTAGAAAAGAGCAAAACATATGTTTTCATCAGTTATTGCGATCACTGATCACAAAAAGATAACAAATTATGAAATGACAAACAAAATAAAACAAAACATTTTTGATATCAAAGAAGAAATTAGTGAAACATTAAAAGTAATTAATTTTTCTGTTGTATTGAGAAATAAAAGTTAAAAAGTATTTCTAATTCTTTAAAGTTTGTCAATCAATATTTCACCATGTTTACTGTGAAGTAATGTATTAGGTCAAATAAAAATCACTTAACATTTTATTGAATTGTATTTATTTGTGAAATTAAAGTAAAAAATATCAAAATATAAAATCCTGTGATTATTGTTGTTATGCATAGGAATGGATGAAAAATGAAATGTCTTTCAAAGCAATGATTCGCCAAAAAATGAAAGTTTTGGTGAAAATAGAGAAAAAAAAATATTAGGATTTAATGCATTCAGACAACTGTAAGACTGAAAAACTACACAAATGTTAAAATGACTTTTTGGTCCAATAGTGAGACACAAAACATCAAAATAAGTAATGAAAAAAAGTTTCATTCATTTACTTCACTGACAATACATTTAATGTATGAATATATCGATTCATTTTTGTGTTTAAGGTATTTAAAAGTGTTTTTCATTTTTGAAAATATTTAAACAAATACCAAATGAAAAATGTTTTTACTCTTAAAAGCAATTAGTTTTATATTTGACTATAAATGTTTGACGATAACTGTGTTTATCTCTTAATAGCATATTTAGTGCTTAAAATTACCTTTAATTAAATTATTAATGAATTTAATAAAATCTAATCAAAAGTTAATACATTTTAATATCTAATCTCAATATAAATCTGTTTTCAAATCTGTTTTATTATAAAACCAATAAATTTCCAAAAAATTCAATTAACAAAATATTCACCACTTTTTAAAAATGTTTTTATGTTTTTATAACTATTTTTAGTTTAATATAATATTTTATTCAAAAAATAATTTCACTGATTGTTCAAAACATTAAATTCATTTTCAGTGAAATTTTATTCAATTTCTGAAATATATTTTTTTATATAATTTTTAAAAATCTAAACAAAATGACAAAGAATTTGATTCATTAAAACATTTAATTCAATTATCTGTGTATTGAATGTAAGAAAAAGTGAATTTATATTTAATAAAACATAAATTCAATAATATTTTTGCATTTTTAGTTTATTAAAATAAGGGTGACTTTGATCACGAATTTCAGTTAATTAAATATAATTTCTACCCGAAGTTAATTCCCTTCATCCCTGGTCAAATACAATGTTATAAATGACTGTCACAGTATAAGAATGGCAATGAACTCTTAGAGGAAGAGTAGTTCTAAAGGCTTCTGAAGAATATATTTCGCTGTTATTATTGATAGTATTATTGAATTTGATTGCCTTTCACTCAAATCTCATTTATAATAATAATGTTTATATCCTTTCCATCCAAACACCCATACTATTCAATCTTACTATTGGTTTAAATCATTGCAATTATATTTCATTGCAATCACATCCCATAAGACTGACTCTGATTCTTGTCTTTTCTTAATTGAATTTCAGATAAGAATAAAATTTTGGAATATTTTTCAGTGAAGACTATATTTAACATAAAATTCAGTCTAAAAACAGTTTGCCTTAAGTTATAAACAGACGTTAAGACTATTATAATTAAAATGAGTTATAAATAGATATGTATTGAGAGAAAGGAAAGAGTATTTAAAGAGTTAATAGACAAACCATTTTACGGTTTTGTGTGTATTTAAATCAAAAAGACTAATTTGTGTCTGAAATACAAGTCGTAAAAGAGTAGTAAAATATAAATTATAACTGTTTTTGAAAACACATGAAAACTATTTATTTGATGAGAAAGTCATTCAATACTGTAGTGACTACAGTGTAGTCTAATAAACTAAATTCAAATTACAATACATTTTTGATGATATTTTCAAAACCATTTACTTCTGCGTTCAAAGTCATCAAAGATTAATAAAGTTTTTAATGCCATTAATAATAGTCTTTTATTTTATAATCATTTTTATGAATTGAAAACATTTTTATGAAATCCATTCAATTGAAAATTTCAGTTAAAACTGTGTTTAAAATTGTTTTCAATTTATATTTTGAATCTGTCATTGATTTGAAAATATTTTATATGCTTTGGGTGCCATCGGTCGGTCACTGACCACTAGTTATTGAACTATCACTAAATGCAAATCCAAAACACAAAAGTCAGTGAATAATAGTTTTTATTTAAATTTCAATCAAAAGATTTTGTTTAAAAAAATATTCTGAATAATGAAATGAAATCCAATTTTTAGTCCCATTTTCAAAAATTTTGACAAAAAATTCAATTCAATTGTTGTGATATGAGACCAAAGATTGCTTTGGATTTTGACGTAAAGAAAGTCAATTTACTTGAACTGAATCTAAGACTTGGAGTCAATATTCGTTATATGAGTTGTGATTGATTGCTGAGAACCTTAGTTGACATAAATCTGGACATTATATGAGAGCACTAGTAGTATAGCTCTCTCGTTGTGATGTAACAAAATATTTATATCAATAACCCTATTGTCGGCACAAAAACGACAAAAAAATTTGTTTAATATTTATATTTGACTTCAATTTCTCTGAAGAAAAATAAAAACATTAACGAAAAGTGAATAATAAAATAAATTTTTATAAAAAATTGGATTACATTTGAAAAGCCATTAAAATATTCTTCAATTGTTGTAATAAAATATAAAATATAATTCATTGAAGAAAAACATCATTCAATGCATTCAGGGGTCAAATGTTTATTATTATGTCTTTTACTGTCTATTACTTACAATTTATTAATATTTCAGAGAAATTGGAAATATTTTTAGACTTTTCTTTTCATCAATAAATTTAAGGGTTTTTTGAATTATTGCCAAAATTAAGGGTTATTTTTAAAAATTTGTAACAAAAGTGTTACGCTTTCATAAAATATGATAAACTGTTTAAACTGCTAAGACTTGAAAACAAAACTTATTTTAATTTCTCTTCCCTTTTCCTACTCCTACTGTTGAAGCTATTACCCCCTGATTGTCCCAATATATCTTCAAGACATATCATTACATTTAATATTTTATGACTAAATAAACCCCTGATATAACTTTAATATCTCTTTTAGAGAACTGAAACTCTTTTCCCCTTTTATAGTAACCCTTATTATAGTTTTGGTACAAATATATGATATTTTTGCAGTAATGACAACAAAAAGCCTTTTGAAGTATTGAAGTATTTTGTGAATCGAGTGCTTATATGATAATGTGTGCCATAATATGAAATCTTAATCATTCATATATGACAACATTGAGTGCTCTGTCAAACAATGCCATCGAAAGTATTGAACGACTGATTGTTTGATAACAATATTGAATGCATTTCTATATAAAGCTTTCAATTTATTTAAGCATTTATTCAATAATTGTATGAATTATTGATTAGAAATAATGTTTTGATGTTTTTGTTAAATAAATTACTTTTGATTTCAAACGATAACTATTTCTCACAAACACTATCAACAAAATTATTGAATTTTAAATTATCTCATTGTTTTAGGTGTTTATCAATTTGTAATTGTTTTCAATTTAACAAAATATTAGTTCAAAAAGTGATAAATGTTTGAGAATTTGTTGTTTTAATTGGTTTCGTGTTTTTCTTAATATAAAAGTTTTAAAGATTTAATCATTTGAATGAAAATTAATTATTTTAACGCTATTTTTTGGGTCAAGATATACATTGAACTCAAAAAACACTTCATTTTTTGTAAATTTTAAATTTATATTAAAATATCGTTAAAAAGATTTATTAACTATTTTTTTAAACTAAAATAAAGAAAAATTGTTTTCATTTTACGATTCATTGAATAACTTTTAATTTATTGTGTTTTTTGTCAAACAAACCATTAGTTAATACTCTAAAAGGGTTTGAATTTGTGGAAAAAACTTACCAAATGCTAGAAATACCCCTTTTATTAAATAATTGAATGATAAATGATATGATCTGAACAGAAGTAAGGTCAAATTAATAAATCATAAATAATATTATTATTTTCATTAAATGATCTCAAAATGTAAACAATAATTAATCACAATTAAGGGGTTATATTAAATCCCAAATCTATCGGTGCGACGACAACAGTGCAAAAAATCAATTTTAATCCCAAACTGACTGCTCTTTTCATATAATTATTAGGTTTGGATGAAAAAGTCGTTTATTTTATTAAATTGTTTGTTTTTGTTGAAGGGTTTGAAATTGGATCCAAAGATAACTCAATATATAAATCAAAAATTAATGGGTTTTGAAAAAAGTGTGAAATTTTCAATACTTTTGGGTATTTTATGAAATTTATTGGTTTTTCAAATAATGCTTAAAAGAAAAGCAACAAAAATGTGAATTTATTTTCATAAAAATATTTTCAATAAATGCTCAAAATATTCATTAAATTAAGTGTAAATGAAATTTATTTTATTTGTCAATCAATTTGAGTGAAATCAACATTCAATTAGTCATTTCAAGTGTTTATTTGTTTTGAATTTTGTGCATTCAATCAACACTTTTATAATGTATATTGAATTGAGATTTCATATCCAAAAAAAGACATCAAAAGACGATAAACACATTCAATAGACTCAATAGATTTTCATTACTGTATATAATATCTGAATGAATTCATCTCAAAGAGAAAGTGAACCCTTAAAAAGGGGGTCTCTTTTGATATCTGTATTAAAATCACAAAAAATACTAAAAAATTCAAGTTTTGATAAAAATATGATTTTGAAAATCACAAAATAATAACCGAAAAAGAAATAATCGATATTTTGTGTCAGACTTTCATAGATTGAAATGAAAGTGCAATCAAACCTAAAGTTCAATAACTTTTAAGAAGAAAAACAGTTTATATAAAGAGAGAAGAAATTAAGTCAAAGATATTATCGGTTCTGCTGTTGAAAAATGACTCCCAATTTGAATAACAAAAAACAGTTTTGCAATAAATCAATGCAAAAATGTTTTTTACATTTTATAGTTTAGAGTCTATTAAAAGTTGTTTTTCCAATACATAACTTCTACCGTGAAATCAATGCTTGAATACTCTCATTGAATACCAATTAATTAACTTAACGTCCAAAGGGTTATAAAAGCAATAAATAATTGAATGAAAACATCCATTGATATAACGTTAAGCAATGATTGCTGTGTTGTCTATGAATTCAAATTTCTATTTATCTCTTCTCTCCTTAAAGTCTTAACATTTTTACTGCCAGTCATTGACCTCGAGATTAATTGTGTGACTCTTTTATCACTTAAGGATTTAATTAAGTTTTTACCTCAAGGTTTTGGACAATTAATGTCTGCAATGATTTGATCATTAAAACAATCACTTCTTATCTATAAGTTTGTAATGAATTGCAAACAAATGACATTTTAAATCAGTTGAGCATTGATTTAAATTAAAGTTTAAAAAACTATTGATTAGTTTTTTGGCTTATTTTTGAATAGATTTTAATTAAAACACTGTTTTTTCACTTAATTTCACGTTTTATTAACTGATTTTCTTATCAATGAAATCAAAACTTAAGGAAAGGTTGTATTAAACTTGAAATTTTGTAGTTTTTAAGGTTTGCCTTATTTTTTATCAAAATTTAACTTTTTAACAAATAAAGAGTATTTACGACAAAAAGTGGTTTATGTCTTACGATATAAGTATTTATTTTCAATAATTAATTGATGAAAAGTAAGCATTCATTAAGTAATCAATAAATCATAAGTTAATGTTTGAGGAAATGTAATGTCGAGTGAATTATCTCAAATAACAAGCAATTCATTGATAGAGCACTGGATTTACAGCTAATTCCTATGCCATGTATTCAATGATGAAAAATGAAGTTTTGACTCAATTTTACTCTTTTTCTCAACAATACTATCAATCATTATATGAAAGAAAACTTTCTTTTGGTCCGAAAAATCTGATTTTTTTTATCAATTTTCAGACAAAAAAAGATTAATTACTCAATCAATAAGTTATTACTTTTTGTCTCATTTCAATACCATTTCAATACAATTCAGACATAAAGGGTATAAAATAAATTGAAAATACTTGCAGTGAATACACAAAACTTGATATCAATTTTGAAAATTAGATAACTTTTCTGCACTTTTTTTGATTAAATGATAAAATAATATAAAAATATAAAAAAATATTTCATATAAACTGAATTCAAATAATTAATTACAGAATTTGGTTATAAATCAAAAGAGGGTTTGAATTATTATATAACCGCCAAAGGGTTGCAAAACAATAATTTATAATAAAAAGTATTTCTGAACCGCTTTTGATGAAAATATTTAAGAATTTATATGAATTTCAGTCAAATATATAATTAAATGAAAGGAATTCAACAAAAAATGATTTCAAATGTCGTATAAATAATGTATAAAATGTTTACCGCTTTCATTGAAATTACAATTGACTTCAGTATTAAATCCATTGAAAGAAACTATTAATTGAAATGAATTTAAAAACACTCTATTTTTCATTTCAAATACAAAGTTAATTATAGTGTAATTAGATACCCGCACAGTATAAACTTCCCCCGGTCTGTCAGAGATGACCCGCACTAACAACTCTGATCACTGAATTTAAACATATTCTTCAGTTTATGATTAAAATTCATAAAAGCGTTTAATGAATGATAAAAACAGTGTTTATATGAAATTTAAAATAAATTTGTATTCATATGTTTTGAAACGTTTTAAAAATCAATTTTAATTACATTTGGTTTTTGTAAGGAAATAAAAAAAATTACTTATTTTGAGAATATTCTGAGAAATTTTGAAAGAATTTAATTACTTTTGACTGAAATTCAAACAAACCTTACGATTGTTTTTAAATTAATTTTTTGTTTGTTTCAAAAAATCGTTTTTTAATTAAATTTCAAATTAAAAAAAAGACTCAGAATTTCAAAAATATGCAAATTTTATAGGTTTTGACTCAAAATATAAAAGAAAAGTATTAATTACATTAAACACCCCTTTAATACCCCTTACAATCTTATTTTTGTGTTATTTAATACACAACCTAAATTAGGAGATGCCTTTTTGGGAAGATATTATGTTTTACATTCCTTTCCCATTGAATTCTTGAAAGTTTAAGATAAAGAAAAAATAATAAAATATTTTGTAATTACTAGAAATTGTATCTTGTATGTTTTTTAACCTGTGATTTATCTTCGGTTGGATTTGATATTTTTTTAAATTGTTTTATTTTAACAAAAGTCTAAATCATTTTTATTTGTAAAATATTTGATTTAATTTGTGAACAAAAAATGATATAAAGATGAGATTTATTGAAATGTTTTGAATACAAATCATTGATTCAAATACCACTGATATCTCATAAACAGTATTTCAAATGCTATACAAAACAAAACAAAAAAGATTTATTTTTAGGCATTTGTTTCAAACAAAAATAAAAAACAAAAAATGTATGAAAAAATTGCTTAAAATTTATGAATTGAATAAAAAATAAAAACTATTTTTATAAGAAATTGAATCCAAGTATTGGAAAATGAATTTGAAATTCAGTTCATCTTTTTATTCAAACAGTGTTTTCAAAGTAAATATAAATAAAAATTTCAATAAAGAAAATAAATTATAATTTCTTTCATTATTTCAATCATTTATTGCAAATCTATTATCAAAACTATATTTTCATATATTTTTTATATGTTTATTGAAATTACATTAAAATAATAGATTTCAATACGAGTTGTCATACTTTTATCGCTTTTGTAACTGATTTCATGTAATATTTGAATAATTTTATTGAAAGCTATTTTTGTTTTGTTATTTACAGACATTTTTGCTTCAATTGATGTCAAACGACAAACATATCTCTGATATACTAATGAGTAGTCAAATAATAACTATATTGAATGCACCGAAACCGCAGTCAACAACTGCACAGACATATCATTAGTGGCGTTGTTGGCCATCAAAGGCAAAACAAACAAAAATTAGGTTTTGATAAAAGTTTTCATAAACTCAGCGAAGATTTATTGAACCAAAAGTGAAGTAATGGTAGAAATGAATGACAAAAACAAATTAACATTAATTAGTCACTCATTTGTAGTGTTTTAATGAATTGTTTAGTTTACGCCACTTCTAGCCGTCACTCATGTAATGACTATCGATTGCATACCATTGCATACCTTTCCTTATGAGCTGTGAATGAATCTTTGAAGCAAACGCTTTCTGACAGTTGCTATAAATATTGGTTTAATGCACTCAAAGAACACGACTTTTCTTCTGTTCCTAATTTGTGAAACTTCTTCAGACCTATTGAAGGCCAACACCGGTAGCAATGGTCGGCCATAAAAGTGATCAATCATTTGTATACTTCACTCATTTATATGCCTTTTAAGCGATTATTAGTCGATAAGAGATTAATATATGAAAATTGTTTCCAATTTTTCTCTCAATTTTGATAAACAATACAATTATTAATCATATTTTGTATTATAATTGACTCAAAATTATTGATTCAATAATTCAATAAATATTCAGTAAGTGATGGATAAAAATGAATTAATTATTTACAGATTAGAGGACAGAAAGAGTGCTCACAAAATAACAAATGTCTATTTTCATAAGAAACTCACGTTTCTTCAATTATTAACTTGATTTGATCTGGGTATTAATAATACCGTATTAGCAGTGCTTTTATTATGATATTTTTGATATGTTTGTGCAATCATTCAAATAATGTATTCCTTAATCTCCGGAATATTTTGTTTTCTTATTATTTCATTGATTTGTAATTTATATGAAAAAACAAAAACAATAAACAAAAATATATTTAAATGCAAATGAAATGAAATATTATTTATATAGGAATCAATCAATTCTTTAATAACAAGGGATGAGTAAAATAATTTATATAAAATGTCATTTTATGACAAACCTTTTGAAGGATAAGGGTATTTTTATTTTGATTGATAAGTTATCCGGATAACTTTACCCCACACTTCGTGTACACAAAAATATTTCTATTTTCTGAACTGATTTGAAATTTTTCAATATTTTATAAAAATATTTTGAAAACAATTTATAATATAAAAGTGAAGTATAAATAACTCTGCAGTAAATTCTTCATTATTAATATTCTTGCACATTTATCTTAAACACTGAGTGTTCAATGATTGCGAAAAGTTTTAAGATTTATTAAACAGAAAATTGATTTTATTTTTTGGTATTCAAAGGATTTTCGTTCAAATAAAGCGAAAAAAGTTTAGTTTTCTGTTAAAAACAATTAAACGAAAATTGAGTTCAGAAACGACTGGAGATCTAATGAAAGGTCTTTTTATAAGAAACAAAAGAAAACATTAATTATATTTCAATTGAAACAGAAATTAATGAAATTTATATAAAAGGAAATTCAAATTCAATTATTGCATACAATTTACACCAATTTGTGTCAAATCTATGCAAAGGATTGTTTAAATAAAGACTTCATTCAATTGAGTTCAATAAGAGTTTCAGGAAATATGTTTCACTTTGTATTGATATTTGCAAACATTGATGGCCAGAGCTTACACTCATTCAGGGGTCAGGGGGTAAATATAGATTAACAATATTTATTACTCAATTTAATGGTAAATTCACGCAAAAACCAAGTTTTTTATGACTCAATTACTTAATACCCTTAAAACCTACCGGTGTTTGCAAATAAATTCACGTATTTTTAGGCGAACCCCCTTTTGGCGATATAGAGAATAACCCCCTGTTCTCTGTTCGCCTGTGCTTTGGTTTATAAATAAGTTTTATGTCTTCGAGACTAAAGTTATTAATTATTTTCATAACTTTTTTATCAATTATTTATTGCTTTTGTATTTGAGTTAAGTATTAAATATAGAAATAATGGTTTCACTCACAGAATGCTTGTATTCTTATTCATATTGATTGGGAGGGCTGTCAGGTTAGCACCGGTGCAGTCAGTGGTGATTGTATACAACACTTCTTCATTTAGTTTACAAACGCATTCTTTCGGACAACTGATCGCTTGTGTCGACATATTTTTGTTACTTTTGACTACCGGTGCCGTCGATGTAGTGTCGGTTGAGCTGACAATTAATAGATGTAATGCCAACACCAGTGCCACTAATTTACAATTAATTTTATATGAAATAATTGCAAAACTTTTTTCTTTATTGCCATTTCTATCGTTGCTATCGATAGCTATCGGCAACGACTCTATCTCTGAGTTGGTATATCCGGTGGCGGTCGGCGCCGGGCGTTGGCCTCTCATTGTTCTCATTTATAAATACATTTCTATTCACTTATTGACCGAATAATTGCTGTTTTACTGCATATATAAGTGAAAAAACATAACATCTTTTAATTCAAGTTATTTTTATTAAATTTAAATTTTTGAAGAGAGAGAGAGAGAGAGAGA
>JAQGAT010001243.1:0-16253 GCA_034687845.1 Pantelozetes paolii
TGTGGTTAATTCTTCCGTTGCTATGATTGGAGTTATTGTTTCAGATTCTGTGGTTAATTCTTCCGTTGCTATGATTGAAGTCATTGTTTCAGATTCTGTGGTTAATTCAAGAATTTCTGTTAATGTTGGATCTGTTTTGGTGACTTCAATAAGTGTACCAGAGTCAATTGGGTTTATTGTAATTTCATTTTCAGTCATATTCTTTGTGTTGGATTCATATGTAAAGGGTTCTGATGTTATCATTGGTTTTTCACTTATTGTTGATTTTGTGTTAAATTGAGTTTTTGTGCTCTTTATTGGTGTTTGAGTTGACTTCTCTAACAAATGATTTTCCGTTTGTTTTATAGACTTTGTGGTCATTTTAGTCACTATTTGTGTTTCACTGCTATTTTGAATCACAATTTGATTATTCGGTACTTTTGTAGTCCTCTTAGTTGTTGTCCTTTTGGTAGGTTTGGGCTTACGGTGTGGTTTAGGTCTGGGATTAATTGGAGCCCAAAATGGTTTTCGTGTTGTCGTTGTTGTAGTGATTGTTGTTTTAATGGTTTGCTTTGAGAACCGAATGGGAATCCAATGAAAAGGATATCTCTTTTGGTCTTCAAGTGATTCCATGTTATGAACCGTTTGTTTAATATTTTTCTGTGTTTTAGTGGTTGTTATCAATGGTTTGGTTGAAGTGTTTAGCACTTCATTCAAACCAATCGTTTCTTTCGTTAAATTCTCAACACTTGTAGTGCTTTTCAATTCATTAATCATTTCTTTAGTTTTATTGCTTTCAAAACCATTTTGTATTTGACTTTCGTTTGTTTTACTTTTGATTAAATTGGATTCAATTTCAAACCCCTTAAGGGGTATCTCTGTTGTTATCATTTGATAAGGGGTTGTCATAACTGATCCATTAATTCCTCCATTAGTTTGTGTTTCTGTTATCTCTTCTTCTAATATACTATTAGTTTGAGTTGAAGTGAATTGAATGGGAAGTACAGACTCTGCTGTAAATGATTGCGAAGCCATGGCTTCAATGATATCATAGTTATTATCTTCGGGTTCGTAGAGAACTGATTCGGTCTGGGATTCATCGCTCTCTATATTAATAACAGGAATATCATTATCTTTGGCCACAGTTTGTGTCCGATTGTCTTCACTTTCACTCTTTGTTCCTTCAAATTCTGTTTCAGTTGTTTCTGAAGTTATGTCTGAAATTGATGTCTGGGTTATGGAGTCAGTGGAAAAAATTGATTGACTTTTCGTTGATTTCGTTATCGTTTTATTTGTTCCTAAAATAACTGACTGAGCGGTCGAACCCATTGGTGTTGACATTGTTATGAGTTTTGGCAAAAATGTTGTTTTGTTTAAACTATTACTTAATTTTTGTGATGTCTTAACGACCGGTCTTTGAGTTGAAAGTGGTTTATGTGATGAAGATTTTGTTGGATTTTGTTTTGTGTTTTGTGTAATAATAGGTTTGAATTCAGTACTAGTTGTGGATAGTTTGGGAGTAGGGGTTGGTTGGGTAGGGGTTGTGATTACACTCTTCGGAGTTGATAAATGAGTTATTGTATTGGATGTGACTTTAGGTGTGTTTGAATTCAATGTCGGATTAATTGTCTTATTTTTGTTTAAGTTTATAATTGATTTCATTGTAGTTGTGGTCGAAATGTGTTTAAAAGTTGGTTTGGATTTAGTGGTCAACACTTCAATGGGTTTTGATTTTGAAATCATTTTTATTGAATGCTTTGTTGTCTTCAATGTCTCTGAACTCATATCTGTGTCCAACTCTGGAACAAATGTTTGTGTTTTGGATTCAGAAATGTCTTGTTTTATACTATTTTCAGACAATTTTGTTACCATTTCTGTATTATCTCTTGATGTTGTGGAAGCACTTTCATCAGGAGTGGGTGTTTGGGAAATGGATGTCAATTCCTCATCAGATTCTGTGATTTCATTTTCATCAGTATTTTCTGATACATTGCCTGAATCTATGTCTTCAAACACTTGAGGTGTAGTCAGAGTTGATGTTTCCTCTGATGTTAAAGAAGTATTGTCTTCAGGAGTTGTTGTGTCAGAAATAGACACAAATTCTTCTTCAGTTTGTGTGACCTCTTGTGTTGTATCAAAATTTACGTCTTCTGTCACATCAGGAGTGGTTTGTCTTAAAGTGTTTGACTCCTGAGTAGTGATTGTATTGGGAACGGGTGTTAGTGTTTCCTGTGATTCAATTGTTTCTCTATTTCCTGATTCTTCAGTTGTGCTCACAATTACTGTTTGCACTTCAAGGGTCGGGATTTGTGTAACGGATGTTAACTCTTCTTTAGATTCATTTTGAATATCATTTGTTGTAATATTATTTTCAAATGTGTCCACAATATCGATAATACTTCCTATTGTGGTCGACATGTCTTCAGACTCAGTGACATCTGATTTAATAGTATTTTCAGAAATAGTGTCAATATTTATGTCTTCATATTCTTCAGGAGTGCTTAAGGTTTGCTCTTCAATGACTATTATTGGAGATATTGATGACAACTCTTCCTCTGATTCACTAAATTCTGGTTTATTAGTGGTTTCAGACATTTCTGTTGCCATTTCTTCATTGATTTCAAAAGTGCTTAAAACACTTGTAATTTCAGTCAATGTTGAAGTACTTTCTTCAGGAGTGGGTGTTTGGGAATTGATTGTCAATTCCTCATCAGTTATTGTGTCTTCATTTTCTGAAACATTTGTTATCACATCTTCATAAACATCAGGTTCATTGGAAAATGATGTTTCCTCTGAAGAAATTGTTGTAATATCTTCAGGAAGTGTTATATCGGAAATGGATGTCAACTCTGTTTCGGTATTTTGTGGTATAAATGGTGTTGTCTTTGATTCAAATAAAATCACTTCTGAATTTGTGGTCATTTTTGTTGGTCTTGAGCTCTGGTTTGTTGGTTTAGATTCAGTTTCACTTAAAGTCAATATCAATGATGTGTTGGATATCTCGTCACTAATCGTCGGTTTTATAGATAAAATATTTTGTGTCGTTGTTTTCGCACTTGTCTTCAGCTCTTCAGCAGTTGATTGAATTGTGAGCTTTGGTATTGGTTTCAGTGAAACAGTTGTGCGAATCACTGGTTTGGGTCTATTTGTTATGTTTTCCGTCTTAATAACGGGTTTAACGGAAGTGCTTTTTGATACTCTTGTGCTTTCGGCCATAACTTCTAATGGTTTGGGAGGTTTTGTCGTCAATTCAATATTGGGTTTCACATCAGATAAAGTGGTTTTTGCTATAGTTTTTGATGAATTATTTTGTAATGGATTTGATTTTACCACTGAAGGGACAGTTGGTTTAGTACTTGAACTGATGTATAGGGAACTGGATCTTCTTAATGTTGTGTAGATCTTAGGGTTTGTTGTCTTTATATGCGGGGGTAAAGTGCTTTGTTTTGATCCAGAAGTGATTAAACTTTGTTTTACACCATTTGTTGTCACATTTGTGGACAAAACGACTGTCTGTGCGGTCAGTGGTGTTGAAGTTGTTATTAATTTTGGAGAAAACGTTGTTTTATTTGAATTTGATATTAATTTCTGTGAAGTGTTAATGATTTGAGGTTTAGTTGGAAGTGGTTTATAAGACAAGGGTTTAGTTGAATCTGAAATAGTTTGTTCTGTAATTGATTGTGCTTGGTCAGTTTGGTCTTTAATAGTTGGGTCAGTCCATTGTGTTTGGTTAGTGATTATCTTTATAGGACTTCGCGTAGATTTTAATGCTTTTAGAGTTTGTGTTGAAGTTGTGTTCAATTGACCCGAAACTGACTTTTTTGTATGAATTGGTGTAATATTAGTCGCAGTTGTCGTGGGTTTAGAGGAACTGGAGTTCAGTTTAGAAGCATTTGAAATGACTTTCGTAACGTTAGAGAACTTTGTCTTTAAAGTCGACCCTTTATATGAACTCAGCGTTTGTGGGGAAAGGGTTGTTGTTATGTAATTTTGAGGATGAGTTAGTTTTGTTACTCTAATTGAATGTGAGCTTGGTGATTTTGGTGCAGTTGTGGTCCTGTTATTTGCTATTGATTTAGTGGTGGGATTGAGGGTCTGGATTACAGTTTGTACTTCAGGTGTGATCTTTGTAACACTAGAAGTGATTTCCTTTAGAGTTGTTGACATCTTTCTGGTTGTATTGTTAGTTGTATGTAAATGCAACTTGGTCCACTCTTTATTGGATGAAGTTTTGTTTGCCTGTGAGTTAGCACTCAATGGTTTCTTTGAACTAATAGTTGACTTAACAGTAGTAGTGGTCAACGGTTTGGTTGTATTTATTGTTGTCTTATATGAATCTGATTGAAGACCAGAAGCCGTTGTTTTCGATGTGTTCGACCTCTTTGTCGGACTATTGGTTGCCTTCCCTGAAGAAGCCTTTAATAGGAAGAGTTAATTAGTTGGGAAAGGATTGGTAGGATTGGTAGCATTGCTTACCTTAATTGGGTTTGAATCAGGTTTTGTTGTTGTAGTTGAGGTTACTTTCACTGAACTCCTGTGAGTCGACAGTTTGGTCGAAGAACCGGATATTATCGGTGTCTTAGAGATAGTAATTGTGGTTCGGTTTGGGTTTGAAGTGATTTGTGGTTTTGTAAAACCTTTAGGTGCAGTGAAAGTGGTTTTAATTGTTGGCAAAGGTTTTTGAGATTTTATTGAATTTTCAATACTTTTTGTTGTTTTCAGTATTGGTTTCAATGAAGTCGTTGTCGAAGACATTGTGTTTGTTATCACTTTTGGTATACTTTTGGATATTTTTGGTTCAATTGTTGTTTCAATTAAATTATATCCAGAATTTAAGACAACATTTCGTTTAGTCGTTTGGACCGGTGTTTCAGTGCTTATAACCAGTCTCTCATCAAAAATAGGTTCAATTGGTTTCCATTTCATCTCCTGTTCAGGGGTTGTCATCTTTACTACAACTTCTGACGATTTAGTATAAGAGGTCTGAGCTATTGATGTCTTCATTTCAGTCTTTGATGTACTTCTTTGTGGTTTGACTTCATTAGGCTTTTCTGTGGTTATGATGTTTCTGGTGCTTCCGGTGCTTCCGGTGCTTATGTTGTCCATTGCTTTGGCAGTTGATATCTCTATTGGTTTGGCTTTGGTTTTAGTCGTTTGCGTAAACTTCTGAGAACTCAACACTTGTTTGCTTGTATTCATAGGACTGTTGGACGGTTGGGTTGGTTTAGTAACAGTCACTTTAGCTATGGATTGGGTTATAGTTTGCACAGAAGAAAGTGTATTGAAAGTGGAGTTTTGTTTTATATTAGGTTTTACTGGTTTTTTAACAATGGGTCGGTTGGCTATAATTGGTTTCTCATGAGAACTTAAACTTTGATTAACCAAATGATGGATCGGCTCTCTATGTATAGGTCTATGAGGTCTATAACCGTTTCCTCTCATTGGTTTATTTTGAGCCGAAGGCTTGACTACCTGTTCCGGTATATTGTGTGGCATTTCATTGATATTCTGATCTGGATTTACGGGCTCTATATAAATGTCCGACAGAGTTGACGTTATAGGAGAATGAGTTACCCTTTGGATAGTTGGGTGCTTTGGCCGGTTGTGATGGCCACGACGTTTTTGATGGTTTGTTTCAGGGTTTGAATCATTAGATGTTTCGCTTTCTATAGGATTACTATTGATTGGCTTAAAAGGTCTGTTGTCTTCTATGCTATAATCAGGTATTGATATCTGAAGTAAGGGTTGGTTAGGAAAGATGGGTATAATTTCTTCTACGGATTGGTGCAAATCAATTGTGGGTTTTGTGTCTTTAGGTCTGTTCGGGTATTTCATGGGTTCTTTGGGTTTAAATGATTGATTAGAAGTGAAAGGTTTGTTTGGGTTTTGCGGATAATAAGGACCCGAGGGTTGGATTGGATAACCGTATGGTTTGTTAGGAAAGTTATAAATAGGAAACACATCGGGAGTTGGTTTGTGCTGTGCAACAGTTCCAACACCCGGATAATGATGTTCTCTAATGGGTTGATAGGTTTGATCCAAACTATTTGGATATTTGATTGGTATGTGCGGCAGATCTGCCACTTCAGGCACAGGTGGTTCGTCTTCATTGGATTCTTCATAAACGCTTTGTTGATTATGATTAATTGGGAGATGAGGTCTTTGCACCCAACTGTCCGTTTCCTCATATTCATAACCACTATGAGCACTGGAATTACGGATCCAATTGTGCGCAATCACTGACTCGTCATCATTGGTGTCGACGTCAACATTAATGCCATGAATATTGAGAACAGGTTTGGATTCAGTTTCATCGTTTGCATAACCACTGTTGAGCACCGGTTGGTTAGCCGGCACTTCATTGTCCTCATATTCATCGTCATAACCGAAACCAAAGCCATAATTGCTTTTAGACATCGAGTCATCGGATCTGTTCTCCAATGTCTGAAAGTCGTTAATAGTGTCAGTGATGAGAGCGCCGGTACCACCGCTGGAGTTCTTCATTATCTCGCCGTTGGTCCACACAATTGATCCGTCATTTGTGGTATCACTACTCCTAACACAAAATGAGAGTTCAATTAAGGGTTGAATTAAAATAATTAAATAATTGTTTCTAAATATCATTTGTTTTGAAAATATAATTGATTTAAAACTTATTGAATAAACGTTTGATTTGTGTTTAAAATTTTGTTCAAATATTTTTCATTTAAATCGTTTTTGAAAATCAATTTTCAACACATTTTTGATCTAAAAATTTAAATACTATTTTCATATATAAATCATTTTCAAAGAGAAAGTGTTAAATCAATTGTTTGTCCGATTAATGGCTTTTTTGAACCGATTGTGTCGTTAACTCCTCTTTTAATTGCTTTTTGTCTCACATGTGCTAAAAAATTCATTTAATATTTTGATTTATTTTTAGTAAATTAATAAAATAACAGATTTTTTTTCATTAACGAAAATTGAGAAATTTTGCTTGATAATTATCATTAAATATTGTTATGATGTTATCCATTATTAATAGGCATTAAATTAATGCCATTAATAACCCAGGTTTTATAAAAGGTCAAAATTCCCATCTATTTAATGTACTAAACTAATAATCTAATAAATCTGGTAAATGTTAAATAGAATTGAAATTACCATGATAAATCATGTAAATGAAATTTTATTTATATGAACAAAGAATAGTTGAATTGATTATTGAATATCTATTTTGAATACAAAAGACAAACAAATAATGCAATGAATGATAATTTATGGCAAACTATGTGGTGTTAAACGCATTTTCTTTTTCTCTTTAGGAACTGACTTCTCATTCCTATTCTCAGGTGATTTTGATCTTTCTCCTCCATCTTGGTCATTTAATAAGTGATTAAGTGTTACTTCAATGGATGGTTCCGTTAATTCAGAATTTTGTTCTTCAGTTATGTTTTCAGAATTCACTGATTCTTCAGATGTCTCTGAATTATCATTGTTTTGGTCAGTATTTTGCTCTTCAATTGATCCATCATTTTGTTCAATGTTTTGATTGTGTACTTCGGATGCGTTTTCATCATTAATTGATTCATTGGTTTCTGTGTTTAAAGTTAACGATTCATCTGAAGACTGATCACTATTTTGTTCAATACTTTGATCCACATTTTCATTTGAAATTTCATTTGAATTCTCTTCCCCTAGATGTCCAGGATTATTATTATCATTATCAGTATTTTGATCAGAAACATCCTCTGAGTTATGATTAGTTTCAGGATTATTATCAATATTATCGCTGATTTGATCTGAATTATCTACAGAACTAACTTCTGGTACTTCTTCTGGAGATTGATCTGAATTTTGATCAGTATTTTGAATGTTTTCATTCAGTACTTCATTAACTTCACCGGAATTTTCATCAATTATTTCATTTGAATTTTGGACAGAATTTTGTTCAGTAATTGATTCCTGAGTTTCAGTACTTTCTGTTATTTCTTCAACACTTTCTTCTATGGGTTCTGACAATTGAGATGTCGTTTCTTGTAATCGAGTTGTTGTTTCTGGTGATTGAGTTGTGGTTACAGTTGAGCTTTTAATCACTTGAGTGGTCTTTTGCGTGGATTGTGTCGATGGGATTGTTGTGTACTTTGTTTGCACTAAACTGTCAAATGTATTGTAAGTATTGATAGGAAATATTGGTTTTGCTGTCAATACAAGAGAATAACAAATAAGTGTTTGAAATATAATTAAACAATAAAAACCTGTTTTTGTATTCAGCGATGGATTTATCAAATCGGGAACCGTTGGGACAATCCATTGAACTAAATCTGGTATTTTCGATGATCCTCTCATATATGGATCCATCACTGGCTGCCATACCTCTCCGGGCATCGGTACAACGGTTGGATACCCAACAATAGGAATGGGAGTCCGATTTCGCTTTCCTAAGGTTATTGGATCCCAAAGAGAGTTACCCGGGTTTTTGATAGCATTCAAGTTAACCGTTGAATCAGTTGTTGGATTAAAAGGTTTATCAGAATTTGGACTCTTGTGGTTAGGATATGGATTGGGTTTGTATGGGTTAGTATCAAATTGATTCAATGGTATATTAGGGTTAGGATTATATGGATTAATTGGAATGGGATTAAACGGGTTATAAGAATTGGGGTTATTTGGATCTTTTGGATAATATGGATTGGGATTGACGGGAAAGTTAGGTTTGTAGGGGTTATTAGGATATTTTGAAACAAAAGGTGTTTTAGTAGTGCTTTCAATGTTTTTAGTAACTAAAGGGGTGTTTCCAGTAATGATATCTTTTTGATGGGTTTTAACAGGTTTTCCAGAGTTGTTCATAAATTCTTCGAGAGCACCGGGACCTAAGTCTATGACATCTTCTGGTTTAGGCGTTGTTTTCTTATTTTTTTGAGGCTTTTTATTGGGAATCACTTTAATTGTTGTCTGAATTGGAGGTTCTGTTACTTCAATATAAGGAGTGGTTATTGTAATCCTAAAGGGATTTCGCCCTCTCTTTGGTTTCCTTGTATTTGAGGGAAAGGTCTCTTTTTCTTGAGACGAAACAGTAGTTTGTTTTTGTCCCCTTCTATAACTGGGTGGTATAGATGGGGATTGTTCACTGGTATAGTCAGGTAAAGATGGATACCTGGGACCACCAGGAACAGGGAAATAGGATGACATGTTGACCAACTGTTGCCATGTCATCACCGGTTCATTGTTTTCCTCAAAATCTCCGTACTGTCCAAATCCTGAGGGGTCGGGCAGTGGTCGGTATATTTGTTTGAATGGTTTCATATCTTCATAACCCATACCATTGTCTTCATAGTTGGGCACTTGTGGGCCATAAACGAGATCATCGTTTGATTGACTATCAATTGGTCTTTGGTTTTGTTGTTTAAGATTGAAAAGTGTTGAGAATATATCAGGAAATGGTTCGTCAAACTCATCCTCGTCTACATTCTCGTCAACATTCAGACCGTTCACATTCATTATAATGTTCTTATCCCCTATTGTGGGACTGGAAGGGGATGTCCGCCATTCCCCACTATTTGGGTCATAAAACCATTTATTTCCCTTTACATCCAATTTAACATTATTTGTCGTTTGGGGTCTGTATTGAAGATCCGATTCCTGTTTGTCATAATTAAGTACTCGTGGAATCGATGGCTTCAATACTTCCTGTGCTTTATCTATGATATGGTCTGCGTTTGCATCGATAAAAATGTGAAAACAAATCAATAGTAAAATAATTTTCATTTTTTGTTGAAAACAATGAATTTTTATGAATAAATATATTTTCAAACAATACTTGAAATTTAGTTTAAAATCTGATTTCAAGTTGAATTATAACCTGATTTTCAGTTTAACTGGTTTTCAGTTCAACAATATATTTATTGCATAAAACCTTTTGGACTTTAAAAGTGTTAACATTTGCTATGATTTACACAATTATTAATAAATTCAAATTTTGTCTCACATTTACAGCTGTTTTCAAACAGATTTTCAATTTCAGGTGAAGAACATTGAGATTAAACAATCATTTGTTCATTTTTGGCCCAAAGGTTAAGACCTCGAATAGACTTTAGTAAGAATTCATACTTACCGCTCAATTTCAGTAAAACTGAGCAAGTAAAGTTTTCAAATTAGTTTACACTTTATATATGTTTTTGTAGTTTTACTAAATATAAGCGCTTTTTATGAATCCTTACAAATTGTTAACAAAAGTCTATTACTGGTTAAGAGTATATAAAATAACAAAGGATTGTTTGGAAATTTCAGTTTCTGTCTAATCATGGTCAAAGCATAAACACTTTAGATACTGACTTGTGACTAAAATGTGCAAATGCACATGAGTTATTAATATTAGGACAAAATGATGTTCAGGCTAATTTTAAATTTATTTAAGTTTTGTTAAAATGCAATCAAATGTTAAATTTTTATCAAATTTTGTTCATTTATTTAATTTTTAACTTTCACTGCTCCTCCAAAACCATTGCCTGAATTACCACCGATATTATGTCCACCATTTCCATTATGAGCGCCCTCTCCTCCCCAGCCATTGGCTGAATTTGGTCCAATGTTGTTTCCTCCCTTTCCATTGTTATTACCGATACCTCCCACACCGTTACCAGAATTGTTGCTAATATTTCCCCCTCCGTTGCCATTATTCATACCATTCCCTCCCTTCCCATTGAATGAATTATTTGACGCAATATTACCTCCGATTCCGTTTACAGACCCAATACCTCCCAATCCATTACCAGAGTTAAGGCCTATATTTCCGCCTCCATTGCCATTCATATTTCCAATACCTCCCAAAGCATTGGCCGAATCAGTGCCACCAATATTACCTCCCAAACCATTATAGTCTCCGTCCCCTCCTTCACCATTGCCGGACTCGTCGGCAACATTGCCGCCTCCGTTGCCGTTTGCGTCACCACTTCCTCCAATAGAGTTACCACTGTTTTCTTCCCTTTCATTACCTCCGATGCCATTCTGATTACCCGTACCTCCAATACCATTGCCTGAATTCATGCCAATATTGTCGCCTCCGTTGCCATTTAAGTTTCCGATCCCTCCGATAGCGTTTCCCTTATTGTCGCCCTCGTGTTTAACCCACTGCCCATTACCTCCAATGCCGTTATAATCGCCATTACCTCCGATGCCATTCCCAGAATTGGTGCCAACGTTAACACCTCCCACACCATTGTTGTCGCCAACACCTCCCTTAGCGTTCCCCGTATTCACTCCATTATTATTACCTCCGATGCCATTCCAATCTCCAAGTCCTCCAAAAGCATTACCCGAGTCATCCAATACATTACTACCGCCGTTCCCATTGTTATTCCCAATTCCTCCCCAAGCATTGCCAACAAAGTCAGCAAGGTTATTACCACCCACACCATTCCACTCTCCTGTAGCTCCCTTTCCATTGCCGGATTCACTGCCAATACTGGCCCCTCCGTTGCCATTGTTGTCGCCGACCCCACCCCAGGCATTGCCGCCAAACTGACCCGCATTGTTACCGCCGACACCATTCTGAGGCTCTTTAGTGACATTCTTAGGCCTATAGATGTGATCCAAAGGTTTCCGATGACTCCAATCCCAAACATCCGATCCATTGATTCGCTTTTGTGTGGGTTTTACTGTTGTGGTCAACACTTTTTCAGTGGTCAACACCTTTGCTGTTGTCGTCACCACAGTAGTAGTTGTGATCCAATTTATCTCTTGTGTTCGCTTCGGTAGTTTTGATTTGTACTTCGGCTTACGAGAGGGACGTTTGATATTATGAATACCCGGCCGTTGAACTACTTTATCAATTATATGAACACTAGATTCGGATATGTAATCATTAATTGATGATCTGATGGGGTTGTCAGCCGTTGCTAACACTTTCTCCAACACATCTGTGTTACCCAACTGTCCATTTGGTTCATATGTTAAGTACTTTTGGTTGTGTTTAATGATATTTAATGGCAAAACAAGTAATGAATTATTGATTACTAGAAATGAAAATACAATTAATATATTCATTGTTCAACACATTTGATCACAATTTCTATCAAATCTGTGATATTTTTTGTTTAAATTTGTGTTATATATGAAAACTATTATAAAATCCTTCAATTATTTATTTCAAATAAAATAACATTGTTTATAATCACTGTATTTTACAATTGAATCATTTTCAGGTGCTTTTTGTCAATAACTATGTCATTGTCTTATTTGAAATATAAGTCAATTAATAAATAATATTTATATTATTAATAATAAATTGAATTGAATTGACCTTTCATTGTATTATAGAATATAATTTATAGCACTAAAACTCTCCTTAATTTTTGCCATAAATAATAATTGAACTTGAATCAACCAGTCTGGCCTGGATTTTGCACTACGGGTCTGGCCAAATATTTGAGAGACAAACCCAAAAGAGAGATACAATCAAGGTATATTTTACACATGAGAATAGATCTTGGTCTGAAGTTTGAGGGTAAATATCCAGAGAAGTCCAAATTCAAATGAGTCTGAAAACCAGGTCCGACTGTATGTCAACAATTATTTTGGATTTATTAAATCATTAATTAATTTTTAATACAAAATACATTTATAACTAATATTATGCTTAAATTAAAATATCAATGTAAATTTACCAAGTTCATAAATTTATGTGTTCTTGATCATTTCAAAACTATTTAATAAATTTTTAATTATTTTATTTTAATTTAAAGTTTGATTTCAATTAAGATATTCAGAGTAAGTCTTTGAACTCTTGTGTCGACAACTGAACAGTTGGTGTTTTATCTTCTATTTCCTTCACATCGACAGCCCATTCCGTCGATTCATTCAATTCCAGTCCTTTTGTGGTTTCTTTCAACTCTTCAGAAACTAATTGTGTTTTTGTTTCATCAGATTCTTGTGATTCGTTTGAGTCCAGAATGTCATCCAATTTTGATGAATCCCTTGGGTTTTGAAGCCATGGCTTCCATGAGTTGATAGTATTCGGGGGTTTATAAGATGGCTTATTATTTGAAGCGGGTTTGGGTTTATTGTAATCCGGGTAATCCGGGTAATCGAAGTCATCGTTATATTCAGTGTTTGGTTTGGGATTTCTCGATGGTTTGTGATTCGGGTTCTGTGCTGTATGTGGTTTAGGGTTTGGACTCATGCCATTCATCCAGGGATGGTTAGGATCGGGTTTGGGCTTATTTTGTTGTTTTTGTGGTTTAGGAGAAAGCCATGGGTTTTCTGTATTAGAGTTAGGATTGGGTTTATATACCGGTTGTGGTTTTGGTTGTTGTGGTTTGTATTGAGGATTAGGTCTATTATTTGGATATAAAGGCTGCTCATTGTTTGGTGGTGGGGGTTGTCGTACAGGATTTGGTTTTCTTGGTGGTGGTCTTTGTGGCTGCCATTCCTCCGATGGATTTGAATTTGGTTTCCGTGGCTTTGATTGAGGTTTTGGAGTCCAAGGCGTCTGTTCTTCACTTTCATCTTCCGGTTCCCATAACTCTGAATTATTTTCAGTATTCAACTGATCAGAGCCATCTTCGTCAGTCTCGCTCCATACCTGATTACCCTCTGACTGCCAGGGTTTTCCTCCATTCGATACCCAGGGATTTCTGCCCGATGAAGGAACAGCCGCTTGCCAGGGTTTGTTTGGCTTTTCATTAGTCCAGGGTCTTCTAACGTTGTTTTCGTGTTCCTGTTCCCATGGCTGAGGTTTTGCTTGAGCATTTGGTGGAATCCAATTACCCTCATTATTATCTTCATCATTGGACGGTTTATTCCATGGATGAGAGTCACCAAAATCGTGGTCTGGTTTTAGTACTGAATGGATTCCAGAGTCCACGTCATCGACGGAATCACTTTCCATATCATCTGCCTCTGGATCGCTATCAGGAAAGCCGGGACCAAGAGGTCGTGGCCATGATTTGACGCTGGGTGCTTTATTATTCTTTCTCTTTTTAATTTCTACGTAATCTTCATCAACTTCGTATTTATTGCTAAGAGAATGATCATGGTCAACATTGTTAACATTGAAACCTAATTTGGTTTGTTTATCATTAATATCTTTAATTACATTTTCATCGCAATGAATGCAATGAATAATAACATTCAATAAATACAATAAAATTAAAATTATTTTTTTCATAATTTATTTCAAACTAAGACTCAATTGAATTGCAAATAAATGATTTGCTTTTGAATTGAAATTTCACTTAAATTTGTTTAACATTTGGTTTTATTTCAGTTTTAATTAAATCAGTTAAACATAAAAAGGTTTTTTCAAATCTGTTACACAATTGTATACAACAGGAGTGCATCTAGGTTTTACCCTTTCTTGATATACACTGCTATTAATGATACAAGGTAACAAACGAATTATCCATTCATGATATAGATTTTGATATCTTTAACGTTATTCACAAATTGTTCAACAATTAAAACAAAGAAAGAATTTATTCCTGAATAAAGTATTAATTCTAAAATTGAACTTATCTGTGTCATTTGAAATCCATGATGTTTAGGCTTAGTATATTGGTATTTTTCAATTTTATAAATAGCATGTTCATTCATTGTTTTTACAAGCTTCACAAATATGTGAAAATAATAAGTTGCTTTCAAATCAGATATTTGTCTTATAATTGATGTTTCAAACAATATTTGTGTTCTGAGAGTAAAGACAGTTATTTATAGTTTCAATAATAATCATAAAAACAATTTGATTGCTTACATATTGTTAGCCCTTTCCTTGAATTGAAATTTATTCCCATAACAAAGTGATGTGATAGGGACGGGAAAATGCGACTGTCCAATATGTATATCGGCAAACCTTGGCATAAATGGAGTGACACTGTTCAGCCAGGTTTCATCCTCCAGTAAAGCAACAGTGTACATCACTTCCAATAACATCTCAGGTTTATCTAAAATTGTTTCCAATATTTCAGAATTTTTTTGACTATAAGTCTTCAATCTTTTCATCAATTTATTCAAAACACCACTCCAGGGTGTATTATTTACTTTACTGTAATATTGCAATCTTTTATATGTGGCAATGGAGGTGAGCACTGGTATATTGCCATATAATAAATCTTCAATTGAATTCATATTCGGCTTTGAAACTGCATTTTCTAACATTTTGTTCCTGATTATTTCAATTACTGGCATAATTGATATAATCCACAAAATATACAAATAATTATTGTATTTATAATGACTTCCGAGTCTTAATAATGGTTTAAAATATATCCAGACATAATCATAAAATGACAATTTATCCTTGGTAATTGATTTATCAAATTCTTTTTGCAAGCATTTATTGATGAATATAAGCACAACAAATATAATTGCAATCATAACCCAGACCTCTAATTGACAGCCTTTCCATATTTCTAATACCGATGCCAAGGATTCAACGGTTTTTGGGGTCATAAATGCAAGAGAATTAGAAAGATGAGTTGGCCTTGTACAGTTTAATTGACGAATTGGTGAATTTGTCTCTAGGTCATAATCTATTGGTGTAATATCCAGAGCTGTTATGTCACCATCTCTTACAAGTTGATACAATTGAGATTCATTCAGCTCTTCATTGCAATTGTAAACATACAAATGTAAACTGAAATATAATCAATGGTTACTAAATGAATGAAAAAGTGATCGATAAGTATACCTGTAATTAACAGTCTTACCAAGCTCAATTAGAATTGGTGCAATTGTAGAACAGTAGTAGCTATTGTTTTCATCGATTTCAAAATATTCCTTCTGTTTTGAAAGCAGAATAATTATAATTAATCTAGTTTAATTTAATATTAATAAATAGTTTTACCAAATCTGATTTAACAAACATATTGAAAGTGTTAAGTGTTTTCTTAAATACATTGACATTGGTTAAACTTGAATTTGTATTATCAATACAATCAACAAATGACATATTTATTCCCTTAACATATCTGTGCCAAAACACACGAGAATGTGATTCAATATATTCAGACAAATCTCCAAAATATTTAATAGCAGTTCTTAAATTTAAATTGAACATGCTTAAATATTTATTTCTATTATTCTGATTAAAATATAAATAATAAATAATTTATATGTAATATATTTAGTGTTAATAATGTACTCCGTAGTTCACACTGTAATACACTTAATAAGGTATTTGTCTTTTATTATTCAATTTTATTGATTTTAATTTTACAACAACATAAGAAACTACCCTCAATCTATTGTTTACTTTATATTGATATAATCTATTTTATTTTGTTATCACACCCTAGTGA
>JAQGAT010001244.1:0-16245 GCA_034687845.1 Pantelozetes paolii
CTCTCTCTCTCTCTCTCTCTCTCTCTCTCTCTCTCTCCAGTTCTTTGTTACTTTTGTCTCATTTAAATAAAATTCATTTTTTGTTGAATGATTTCACATATGTTTGAAAGATAACCAAGGATGCAAACCAAGATGAATGTTCAAAATTATTCAAATAAATAATTTAATAAATCTATCTAATTCCTTTTATTAATTTTATCATCATTTATAATCAAGGTCTATTATATGAGCAGTGATTCAAATACAATTATTCTTAAGATTTATTATAAATCTAATAATTTTATTATTTTTTCAAATGTTTTAAATAAATATAAATTGAAATTAAAATTAAATTTTAATGAGATTTGCATTAATATTGTTATTATTGTTGTTATTGTTGTTGTTATTATTATTTAGCGTTGGATTACTTGCACTGAAACTAATGACAGAATCCCTTATATTTGATTGACTATAGCTTAAGAATGTTGAAGACCTACGGGTCTGATGTCGATTGGAAACCATTGTCACCAATGGATTAGAGCACCCGAAACGCCGATAGATTATTAGCGTTGATATGATTACAATCAGGATTAGGATTACAATGAATATTATTAATGGAGTTATAATTGATTTTTCTTCTTCTGAGGCCGGAATGTCAGTAAAGCGACTGAAGTATGTGTCGTCTGTAATGAGTTTTGATTTAGTTATTAGTGTTTATTACTATAAATATTGGTTAAAGTTATTGGAGAAATAAGAAATATTCTAGAATTCAACACAAGACATAAATTGTACATGATTACTTTATAAAGTGTAAACAATACTGTTTTCAATTTTGCTAAATGTGTTTCAATAATCAATTCAACAAAAAAACTAATAGTTATTAAACTAATTGTAAAAATATGTTTATAATTGTTAAATCTGTTGAATAAAATGATTGAAAATACCCCTTAAACAGAAAGTAATATTAGTTTGTTTATATTAAAACAAACCCTTAAACACCTGTCATTAGGGTATACCACCTGTAATTGTATTGTTATCTGTGTTAACATACAAACTGTTTGACAGGTAGTCTATGATTTACCATATATTTATGTATTGCACACAAGTTTTGATTAAGAAATAAAAATTGTCTAAAAATAAATATAAAAATAGACTATACCTGCACAAAATGGCTCGTCAACACTCCACTGGCCAGCATCAGTGCAAACAGCGGTCCTTGGTCCAATCATTACATTGAAACCTTTGCTGATATCTTCATTATTGCATAGGTATTCAATAATAGTACCAAGTACAGCCACTTCTTCACCATTTATAAACATAGTATTAAAATATTTGCGTACAAGTGTTGATGATATATTATGTTCAGGAAGATTACATAGTTTGTACAATTCACATCTGGGAAATTCATCCTTAAAAATAAGCAAGAATATATTGTGGATTATTTCTTAACAATTAGTATAAAAAATTATTTAAGTTAATTTAAATCTGTTATCAATTGAATGGAAATTATTGATTAAAAATGAAACAATAATTTCATTAATAGTTTTCAAATCATTTGATTTTAATTTTGATAAAATCTTGTGAATATAAGTCAACAGTAAAACAAATAATTAAATGTTAAGTAATTTGTTTGTTATCTCAAACACTGATTATAATTATTGTTTGTAATAATATTTGTAATATTTATTAATGTTTTGCAAAATTGTTTAATAAATGAACATTAAATCAAATTAATTATTGATTTAAACAGTTATAAATGTTATCTTATATATAAGAAAAGGGAAATGTTATTGCAATATATCTGACGATAAAATAAGTCCTTGCACGTTTTATTTCGCAAAACATTAATTATAGAGTGTACAGGGGTTTAATTTTATTGATCTATATATTAAATAAAATCAAAATTCCTCTGCAATTAAAGCAGTCATACAAGATATTTAAATGTGGTGATATCACCATGGATATTTAATTTAAAAAATCTATTCACTATAATCAAATTGAGATACAATTCCCTACAAATGATAACCCATTTATCAGATTTCCTTTTCATTCAATTACTTGTAAATTGGATTTTAATTAAACAATAATTAACTTTAAATGAATAGTGGTTTCTATGGGTTAGACATGTTATGCCACAACAATTTAGCTTAAACCGCACCTGTAAGGGGATTTTGCCAAAAATATTGTATAAATTATACCTGTATATCATATTAACATGAAATAATTAATCGACTTTTATTTTATATTAATATATTGATACTGTGATTGTAGTAAAAGTATTGATATTACAGTGAATATGAAGCCCAGGGGCGATTTTTCAAATTAACTTTCATAGCTGCTATCAATTTTAAGCTATTTAACTAAAAGGAGTATTTAATTTAATTTTAATAAACGACCCATAATTTGAAATCTTATCAATGCTTTAATCAAAATATATTTAATTAACTCTTTTTTGCCAAACATTTAATCAATACTTATTTGATTTGATCTCAAACTTGACTTAAAAATCCAGAAAAATACTGAAAATATAAGTCAAGAGTAATAATAATAAATAAATACAAACTAAAAGTTAATAATATTTCTAAAATAATAATTTTCTTCATATCTTATCTATAAATCCATTCATTTGTGTTGTTATTACACAAAATAATTTCAATGAATTGAAGATACGGGTGAATTTAATGCATTCAAATGAGTAATGAAATGTTAATCACCTGATTAAATAAAAATCACTTGTTTTGAGGTTTTTTTTTATAAATACGGTATATTCATTACTAATTATCAGATAATCTATCTCGAGGGTCATTTTGTATGATAAGTTTATCAGTGCAATATTTCAAATACTGTAGGACTATATTAAAAGGGTTGAGAATCTATGAATTTGTTATTATAGCTATTTATTAAGTTAATTATTTTAAAGACCTCTTACTATCAGATATTTGTACGAAGTGTTCAATGTCATTTTCAATTGAGTAAAACGTCTACAAATATAGTATAAATTTTTAGGCAATATTTATGGCTAAATAAAGTGTTTTAAGTTTGTAAAGAATCTAGATAGTTTCTACAACTACTGTAATGAAAAGTAACATTTATTAGTCTTACCTGCCATCTCCCTGTTTTAGAGCAGCGGACATATTCATTACCAACCAGTTTGTAGCCATTTTTGCACCGATACCTCACATAACCACTCGTATGACTCGATATTATCTTAGAATTAGGTATATTTTCAGGTAAACCGCAGTCGTCTGAAGACGTGAATAACATCACTCCACACAACGTTATATTAGTTGAATTGAAATTTTCATGAAATCCTTGGGGATTAATGTGAATATTAATAGCCGAGGTTCTACCAAGGTACCAGGATTGATGTTCTCCAAACGCCTTCTTATAGTTTTCACTGTATTTCAACAATAAAAACATATAATTAGATGAATATAATAGATGAGAAAGGTATAATCAATTCAATACTCAATGTGTGGTTCATCGCATTTGAACGACACTTGTGTCAGTCCATCATTAGAGGAATGCATTGTCCCTACTTCTATTACTTTAGTTACTTCACAGTCAACTTTGCTGTTGTAGGCGACATAACTAACAGTGTCTGCACTTATGGGTGAATCCCTGTCCAAGTCCTGAACTCTATGTACTTTTATGGTCTCCTCTTCTAAATCGTGAAATATTTTTGTTGCTTCAAATCTAAGGGCAAAATAAGACACTTTCACTGCTGCTGATAGGTATAGTGTCCAGGTATATGTCTCTTTGGAAGATATTTCCATAGTTGCACATTGAGAACCTTTCACCAATTGTTTCATTATTACTATTATTGAATAATTAATCTACTATGTAATTAAATTACCTGACTCCAAATAATTCCAAAATTGATTCGTTTGGTTTTGATAATTAACTTGATGGAAAGGGTTTCCTGTTCTTCCTAACATCTCTTGCATTGACATAATTTTGACGACTTCAGTGCCACCGACAGGTGTATAGCACTTGCCTATGGGCCCGACCCACGACCCGTTCACACAGGTTCGGGCCTCAAAATCGCTGCCCATATATGTGAACTTTGAATCACAATTATATGTGATAACAGAGCCGTTAGGATAGGAAGGCATTAAATCGAGTCTGTTTACAATAGAGGCGATGTGCACATTGAGGAGATCTCTTTCATATGTGAATACCTTTGCATATTTAGGAATACCTGGTATTCCGCACTCGTATGGCTGGTGCTGATGGTGTGCACTAAGTAATTGAAGTTTAAGGAAAGGAAAGGTATATAAAAGTGAACAGAAAGTTATGTAATGAATATTTTGTTACAATTCCGGGAGTTTTGATTGACTTTTCAGGAGATTTTCATTGAGTTCAGCCCAATATAGGGTCAAATCATTCACTTCTGTTGAGTTAAGAAATAATTAAATGTTTGGACTATTATTGAGAGACCACTGAATACCGGCGCAAACGGGCTCTTCTCCACTCCATTTGCCGTTGATTTCACAGAATTGTATTGAATCTCCAATTATTGTTTGATTTCTTTGGTTCACATCATTTGTATGTCTTTTAGGACACGAGTAGATAACTTGAGTGCCGTTGTTGGCAGTGATATTGCCATCAAAACTATAAAGATCTCGATATACGACCTCTAAATTTAAGTCCTTCTTTCGCGTGTTGTTCATCAAAGTGCAGGCGTGGGTCGGCACACAAGTGGGGAATGAGTCCATCCACTCGTTATTCATATCACATAATACTGACTATAATTTGAAGGGAATTAAGAAAATGTTTAATATTTTGATAATCATTAGTAAATGAAGTCATTTATAAGTTATACCGGATTTCCAACCAATTTGTAGCCTTCATTGCATTCAAATGAATATCCGATCGGAAAGTATTGAGACTCGTCTGCATAGACTGGCGTATAATTGGAGAACAACGGTATGTCAGGACTGCCACACATGCCGTTCTTTAGGGAGTAACGGGACGGAAGTGTTTCAGAGATATGTAGTTCACAAACAGTGATGTCATTTACGGCAAACTTTATCGTAATATTAGTCAACTCTTCCGTTTGGAAGCCGTAGTAGAGCTCGGATTCAGTGTTAGAAGTTTGCAAAATAAGTTTACAAATGAATGTGTATTTAATGAGTTTGTGATTCACATCAAGGGTTTCACTCTTTTCTGGCTTACATTCCCTATAATTACTGACATAAACCTCACTAATAATTGATTCACTTTTGTTTAGATCTAATTTTGAATTTAAGCCATCGGTGGCCACAACAATGGACAAGTGGTATACTTGCTCAATTTGCCATTTGAATACAACTCTCCACTCAAGACTGGATACTTTTTCCTTGATTTTTGAATGAATGCATTGTTTGGGGTCTTCGATGTAATTGCCGTAAAAAGTCATTAATTGATATCTTTCGTAGTCTTTCATGTAATTAATGTTATAATACATAAACTGAGGATTCACTGCATTGTTTAAACTGTGGTTCTTTATGTCCACGGATTCTACCCTCTCTAATGCATACCTTGGTATTTCACGAACTATAAATAAATTAATTATAAAGTTAATTACTGGGTATTAAACTACATTGGATAGATTTTTGTAAAATATACCGCATTGAGGAATATCACCCTTCCATGTGCTGTGATTGCACTGACGGTTACTATTGCCGATTAGATTCATGTCATTGTATTCACAATAGTATTCAACCTTTTCTTCTTCATAATAAGAGCTGACAAATGGCCTGATTTTCATGTGGACAGGTATGGCTGGAAAACCACAATCACAGCTTATATTCAATATAACATTGAATACAATTGAAAAAAGATATAATAATTTATTTTTTGATATCATTTTTAGATATAAATTGATTTACAATTCATTTCATGATTGACTGGTATTTACACTAAAATGAAATAATTTTATAGAAGACTGAGTGAAGTATTCGTTCGTAAATATAATCTATTATTTGTTGTTTGTTCAGCGAAAGAATCAAATGTTTTACCTTGATTACCTATTATTCGTCTGGATAAACAAATGACAATCACTATTACATTGATCATATCTAACAGTAGTTTGGCTTTTCAGAAGAATCAGAAACAATTGAAAAAATGGTTTAATGAATGAATGATTTATTTTTATTCATTTAATGAAATACTTTTGAGAAAACATTTTTCAAATCATTAAATCTGATAAAAAATTATTTCATTTTATCTTTAATTTAATAATTAAAAAGATTTTTAACATTAAATAAGAGAAAAAAGAAAATCCTAAACAAAATATACTTTTTTAGTGAAAATTAAATATAAATTAATTGAAAATTTGTGTAAAATTTTAGTTTCACTTGAATTGAGTTTGAAATTAAATACAAAACAAATTTTATGACAAAAAAACTCAAAACAAAAAATTTTATATTAAAAATGGGTTTAAACACAAAAAAAAACGACAAAATCTTAACCGAAAAAAAATAAATTAAATATAAATTGTATAAAAAATGAGACAATAATTAGATTTAAATAAAATTAATGTAAATAAACAGAAATATTTTGTCCAAAACACTATTTACAGGCAATTAATTGGTTATCAAAAAAGGGGTCATTTGTTACAAAAACCCCTTAATGTCTGTCATGTACTCAGAAATAATCAAAAAAGTGATAATTTCTTCTTAATATCAATACTAATCGTATCGTTTCCCACAATAAGTCTCAAACGCTTTGCGCCATTCAATGGCGAACTAAGACTATCGGTGCTTGTATTTGAGGGAAGGGTTGACGAACTGTTTTCATGTGATCTTCGTTTGGATTTTTTCTTTTTCTTCTTTTTGAATCTATTATTGCTTTTATAGCGGATCTGATCTAAACTATAGGCGCCGGCAGTTGTTGTTGAACTACAATCACTAGCACTCGAGGAGGCGGTGGCCGATGAGGGCAACACTTCGTAGAGGACAGTAGACCTCGAAGAGAGTGATCTGTCGGTTAGTATTGAGTCGTTTGAATCATTTGTATTAGAGTTTGGATTTGAGTTATTGTTTTGACAGCTATTGAGTCTTCGCACACGTATTGTCAGTTTTAGACAACTTTGTGGACCGTTTACTAGGTTTTGGCCATCAGTTTGAGTGACAGTCGTGACCGCTTGAGCGACCGGTTGGGACGGAGGCTCTGATTCTTCTGATTTCACTGATTCTGAGCCTATAATATAAAACATTGTTAAATAAATGACATTGATCATGTATTGGTATGGGGTCAGGGGTCAGGGGTTATACAGTATTTAACAATTCAATACCTGTTGAAGCGATTCTCGTAGACCTCCGAAGCATTGAAGCGCCAGAAGGAGAGCCGATTCGGGGAACATGTGTTTGTCGGTCACAAGAGGTGATACCACTGGCTCTGGGGGACAGTTGTTGTGGATGTTGTGGTGACGGCGAGCGTAAGGGCGAAGAAATTTTATCATTATTTCTATTGGGATTTGACTTTGTTTTAGTCGACGGACGACTGGGTTTTAAACTGATTTTCGCTTTATTTGAATTGGTTTTCAAGTTTTGGCCAATTTTTCTGATATTATTGACAATTGGTTTACTTTCGTCACTATTTTCGTCTTCGCTTTGGTTTTCGTCCATCAGTTGCTCCAAAATGGATGAATTGTGTGTCAACTCATCCATTGGTTTGTTATTATCACTCAATTTATTACTATTTGACCGCAAGTTATGAATATTTTTATTGTTTTTATCGTTATTTGAATTTACAGTCAATTCTTCGTCTTTTTTGGTTTGCTATCAGAAAATGGCATAATTTTAGTGATATTTTAAACGTATTTTCGTCACAAATGGTATAAATATTACATAAAATGAAAATTTAGTGAATGAAAGGGGAAATAGTATTAAAATATGAATAAAGGGGTAAAAAGTGATAATAATTATCCGTTTATTACCTGTTTTCTCGCCTGACGTTTGAGTCTATTATCAGTTTCTCTCAAACTATAGGTTTGTTTCCTATTAATCATTAAATTATTATTCAAACCATTCATACAATTAATACTATTGTTATTAATCTCTTGAGGAGTTGTGACAGTGTTTTGGCTACAGTTCTTGTGAGCGAAAGCACCCGTTCCTCGCCGTTCACAGGTCTCGCACTCGCAGTAACAGTTTTCGTCACCGAAGAAGTCTTCGCCATAAAAGCAAGTGATTTCTTCGCCAACATCTATGGGTCGCAACACTTTAACGCAAGCGGTTTCCCTACCAGTGCTCACAAAGCGACAGTTGGGTCGGCAGTCGTGGTTAATATAAGCCGCCGGTCCTAACCATAGTTGAGCGCAATTCTTACGACACGAATACATGACTGAAAAGTCATTAATCCCTGGCTTTAAAAGTTCCTGTTCTTCCTGTGCGTCACAAAGGGTTTAATAAAATGAGGCAAACATTTAAGGGTTATATCTATAGTAAGGGTTATTTACTTTTTCGGTCAACTCTCCGATACATCCGATAAGAAATTCAATTTTTTCATTCTTAAGCCATTTCTGTGTCGCACAGAGTTTGGCCCCTGTCTTGCCTTCCATTGAATACCTATGACAGGGCCTGATCTCATACCCGGCCTTCCGGTCAAACATACGTAAAAAGTTTGTTAAATGAGATCTAATTATTCGTTGCATTCTTTGGGGTCGAGAAGTGTATCTGCAATATAAGGGGTATAAATGAAAAGCAATCTTCAAATTAAGGGTGAATTACATATTGAGAGCCCAATCGCCGGCAAATAACTTATTAATGGTTTGTTCATAGTTTTGATTCTTCTTGAATCCAATCAAAGCACTCTTCAGATGGTCTTTGGGAACGATTTTTGGTGAACGGAATCTAATATAGGATAAAAAGGGTTAGCAATCAAAAGGGGTATTCATTTGAGGTCAGTATTTAAGGGGTAATACAGACCTTGTATTCATTTTATGTGTAGTAAACCCTAAGTACTGGTCGACCACAAGACTGGTGGCGATGTCGTCGGCCTCACAGAGCTCTATAGCGGTCATCGCACCGGTAGTACTGCCCGAACCAGTGCTACCTGTGCTCCACTGGCTAGAGAGCTGACGGGCGGAGGTGTTGGCAGCGCCGGTATGTGACCCCTGACTCACAGTCCTATGTCTTGACATAACTGTTGAGTAAAAGTAAAAATCAATTATTAATTAAATAATTAAAACTCAATTAAAAAATACAAAAACTTTTAAAACTTTTGTTTTGTTTTGTAATTAAAATTAAAATACATTTCAATTGATATTAAAAATGAAAACTAAAAGTAAATATAATTTTATTTTAAATAAACTTTTTGTTAATTTTGTTTAAGATTTAAATGTTTTTAAAGAAATTTGTGTTTAATTTGTGTTTAGTTTTAGTTTTTGTGACAATATTTGAGACACAAATCACTCACTCATTCAATCATTGATTGATTTTGTTAACAAATAATACATTAAATCAATGAAAACGTGAATCAAATTAAAAACATTTTTAAATAATATTTAATTCAAACAATAATTTGTTTATTTGTTTCACATTTTAATTAATATTTGTTTTTATATTTTTTGTTTAATTTTTTTATTATTATATTTTAATCTGAGTTTTGGTTTGCAATCAATTAATTAATAAATGATTTCATAAACAAATAAATAATTTAATTATAAATATATTTTTAATATTATTATTATTATTATTATTATTACTCATCAGTTGATTGTGTTTTTGTTGTCATTTTTCAGTAAACCAACAAAAAAGTGAAACATTGTTTGTGAATGCATTGAACCATACATTACGTATGTGTTAACCGACAATCTCTTATAAATTGATTTATCATTCATTATTTTGATTATCAATGAATTATAGTTTTAATTATTTGTTGGTGATCATTTTATTTATTCATTTGTTCTTGGTCTCAATTATTGCATTACACGTACATTTTGAACGATCTTTTATGCAAACATAATAAAAATACAGTCAAATCTGTTAAATATTATTATAAAAGTTTAAATGAAAGTATCATATATATGAATTAATCCAATATAATTTATATTTAAGCTTGATAAATCCAACTTATGAGTGAAATATATATAATTATTATTAATTATAAATTCATTTAATTTTTTAAATTTTATTTTGCATTAAATTATTGTTAAAAAATTTGTGAAGTTATATAAAGTTTTGACTTTCATTTCATAATTTATTTTCTGAACATAGAATTTAATAATAAATGGTTTTATCAATGAATGAAAAATGATTTCAATTGTAAACTAAATGATTATATGTTTTAATACTTTTAAATGTTTAATGTATTATTAGTTTTCATATAAAAAGAACTGAATTATAGATGTAGTTACGAGAGTTGGAATATTACCCGATTTTAACCGGAAAACCGGTTCTTTCATAAATGATGTTTATTTTTTGAAAATAAATTATCATTGTTAACATTTTATAGCAAAATTATCTTGTTAATTAATTTCTAAATAGTTTTTAGATATTTTATAATATTAGACAAGGTAAAATAAAATTAATTATATATTTGTTTGAGAATAGTTTACAACTTTAATATTATTTTCATTATCTGTTGAAAAGATTAATTATTTTCTCAAATAATGTTAAGAATAATAATATTTTCTCAAATCATTTGAAAAATAATTGCATTTTTAGAGACTTTATTCAAATTTTATAATAATTTTTGTATTAATTTTTTGAAATATAAATATAATATTTAAAATCCAATAACATTTGAATTGAAGTTCAAAACAATTAATACCAATAATGCGGTTGTCTTTGTATAATACAATGAATATTATTCATATGAACGCATTGACACGTTTTGATGTCCCTAACAAAGGGTGGATTACAATCACAATTACCAGGTTTATCGCACACAGCGATACAATAAGGGTTAGGATTTTGACAGGTTCTCTGACATCGTTTAGTTGAGCACTGATACCATATTTCATACATTCCTTTGCATTGCTTCGGTTTATTACAATCTTCGGGAATAACACATCTACCAGTGCTTAGGTCTCGGAGATAACCTTGCTCACAATCATAGTTGCCACGAGTTTGGCAATGTCTTTTGCAAACCGGGTTGGGTGTGTCACACGTCCTCTGACAGTGTTTTGTACTACACTTGTAGTACTTTTCATGACTATTGTCATTGATTTCTGTTTCAATACAACGAACTATAATTGAAAATAATTTTCATTTCAATGAATGATAAAAATTGAAAATACTTGAAATATATTAAAACTAACTTGAACAATGTCTCTCTGGTATACAGTTTCCTCCAAGCTTTTCTAATATCCATCCAGGTTTACAAGTTGGATAGCATTTCACCGGGCAATTATGTGCCTGTACACTTGAACTGGGATTAGTACAAGTAGTTGGACAATAACCTGGACCACCACATACTTTACCAGCTGGACATGAATTCCATGTACACCCTTAAAGTTTTTAAGTGTATTTCAAGATTTATTATGAAATTAATGATTTATGTAATTTTAAAATACTTACCTTGGTGAGTAGTAGTTGCTTGTGTGCTAGTATCTTGTGTAATAGTTGGAGCTGTAGTGTCAGTAGATGTTGTAGTGAATGTAGTAGCAGATTGTGTGCTAGCTGATTGTGTTGTAGCTGATTGTGTTGTAGCTGATTGTGTGGTAGCTGATTGTGTGCTAGCTGATTGTGTGCTAGCTGATTGTGTGGTAGCTGATTGTGTGCTAGTATCTTGTGTGATAGTTGGAGCTGTAGTGTCAGTAGATGTTGTAGTGAAAGAAGTAGTTTTTGTATTACCTGAATCATTTGGTATTACAGTATTTCATAATTTTATTGCATAGACTAATTCAGACTTACTTCTTGGACATTCACTCTTTGGTATACATTTTCCTTCTCTGCCCTCTCTATCTAAAACAAATCCATGATCACAAATGCAATCTACATAGCATCTACCATATGAGCAAGCTAATCTTTTCATATTTTCACACGTTTTTGGACAGTATTCTTTGCACCCACATCTATAACCAGGTTTACATTCAAATAGTTGACATTCTTAAAAATATATTTTGAAATTAATGATAAGTTTATTATATTTTGAGTATAAATCCAAGGACAGACCTTCCGGTACTTTATTTACTGGTGCGGGGATTGGGAAAGGAATGCCATTACCAGTCCTTCTCTTAACTATTGATTGTTTCAATTCAGCAACAAATTCATGACTTATTAGTATTAAACACAAAGTTATTGAAAATTTCATTTTAAAAGTTGACTTTTAATTAGTTTAACAAAAACCACTTCAAAGTGTCAAAACCAAAACCAAAATAACTTTTAAAGCATTGATTTCTATTCAATGCTATTATAAGCTCAGAAAATATAAGATTTGTTTGATTTGTGGTTAAAGTTGTTTATAATTACAATTTATTTCTCATAAAATTTGTATCAAAAATTGATCAAAACTATCAGTAATTTAGGATTTTTTGAAAGATTTTATGTAAATTTCGTGATTATTTCTGAAAACAAAGTTTTATTACTTATTATAATGAATACTATTTTTATGGGTAATATAATACATGTAAGCAATTTCAATTTTATAGAGAAATGAGATAGGATAAATAATCAAACTTATATTGTTAATTTTGTTTGAAATTGAAAATTAATATATCTTAATATTGTTGATATGTTATTAAGTTAACATTAATATGAGCAATCAACATTTGTTATCTGTTTTTATAAATATAATTTAATTGATTTAAAAACATTATATACTCTTTGTTTTAAATTACACTTTAAATCTGCATATATTATTAAATTGGTACAGGTATAATTAAATATTATAAATATTCTCTAGATTCTTTATTCACAATTAGTCTTTTGTAAATGTTTTTATGATTTACTAAAGACATGTAAATATATTTTATTATTATATTAAGAGTTTATAAATTAATTTTTGTTAATTTATATCTGTTTTAAAAATCTATATAAAAATAAAATGAAATGAAATCTAAATATAATTTACTTTTTATTATTTATATAAATCGTAATAAACACTAAATCAATGGTTTATTCAACCTTTAAATCACTTTAAGATCGGAGTTATCGTAGGTATTGTTATTTGAATATAATTATCCACCTCTACCACCCTTCCCTTTTTGTCCCCCACCACCACCACCTCCTTTTCCGCCACCACCTCCTTTTCCTTTTCCTCCACCTCCTCCACTATCATTTCCTCTTCCTTTTCCTCCACCACTACCACCATCGCCTCCACTATCACCTCCTCCTCCTCCTTGTTCATCAGTACCACCACTACTACTAGCACCTCCTTTTTCACTATCTCCTGAGCTTTCTCCACCACCTCCTCCACCACCACCGCCTCCTCCTCCACCTCCACCGCCTCCTCTACCACCTCCTCCGCTACGTCCTCCACCACGACTTCTTTGGCCTATTTAAATAATTTTAGTTAATAAAAATTGCGACTAAAATAAATTTAATCAATGATCCGGGTGTTCTGCACCCAATGTATATTTTGTATTAATACTTGTATAAATTAATAAAAATATATTTAAGTTTAAAGTTTAATTAATATTTAATTAGTTTTATTGGTATTTAAATATAATTTACATGGGATATCAGTAAATATACTTGGTATATATAAATATGAAATTGATTTCATCATTATATTGCACTTTTACACAATGAAAATCAATTTAAATATTGGTATATAAGAAACAGATAATACCATACCTTCTACAATGTCTGCCAACAAAAATACTAAAACCAAAATTAAGGCCAAAAAGGTTAATTGATTTTTCATTTTATGTTTTTTACAACAGTTTAATGAAAATAATTTTATAATTGTTTTTTAATTAATCATTAGTTTATATATTTGTGAATCCATTTGTTACGAAATGCTTTGGAATGTAATGTTTGATCAGATTTTGTAATAAAAACATGAAATCAATATTTAATTGTCATTTCATTTGTCTATCAATTCGTGACAATATGTTTAGTCTAAGCTCTCATTGAATACATTGTTTGCAACAATTATTTAATTTGATTGTCAGTCCACTGATTGTTCACATTTGCGTCAATACTATTCAATTATATTAACTTATCATAAGGTTATATAAAATATCACAACTATGTAATCTACTAATTAATAATTTATGAATAAGAATTATGTGCATGATCATTTTATTTATTCTTAAACAATTTGTTAGTTTAAATGTCAATATAAAGTGAATGAGAAAATTTAAATATAAACTCAATTTTGTTTAAAAATGTAAAAAATATTGAAAAATATAAATTTATTCAAACATTTAATTACTGATCATTACATCAAACCTTTGATTAACCTTTATTTTTTATTCATGCTTACAATATCTACCTTTCCTTACAATCACAACACTGTTTTTAGATTTCAATATTTAACTAGAATGTTTGTAAGAATTTCATTCTTTATCATTTAATTTTATTATTAAAAACATGTCCAAGATAGATTTCCCCAAAAGGTAATACAATTCAGTGAATATTCTTTATCTGTAAGCGCTGTAAGTATTGATGAAAAACTATGGGTTACTGTACTTCAAGTGTCCGATATATTGACAAAATTTCCTTTACGTTTAATATAATTTAAAATTTTTAAACACTTTTTGAATTAAAATTTAAATTCATTTAAAATAAAAGCAATTTTTGATATGTTTTTGAAAACAATATTTTGATTTTGTTTCTAATATTTCACTTTTAATGGCAATATTTTATTTGATAAGTGAATCAATGAATTGTTGTTTAGTCTAAGATTACAATTATTTTTTTGTTAACAATACTTGAATTTGACTTTTATTTACATCAATTAAATTGAAGGGTTTATAATTAATGAGAGGTAATAAGGGGTATATTTTATAAAAATATGTCCAAGGTAAATTAATCTATAGTTAATAGGTATTAACCTGCTTGACAACCACAGGTATTATTTCCACCCGATTGACCACTAGTGCCTCCCGAACTAATAGCACCCGAATCTTGTCTCTGTGTTGTATATTCTCCGTGTGATTCATGTCCACCGCGTGATTCATGTTCACCGTGTGTTCTATGTTCGCGATGTGATGCCTGTCCTCCGTGTTCTCTATGGTGACGGTGTGATGTATGTCCACCGCGTGACCACCATCTCCACCTCCATTTCCATCGATTACCTCCATTCCCATTAGAATCCTGAGACTCCGATCCACTATTACTCCCATCACTGGTAATAAAGTGTTGATCTGAATGTCCGTTACTTCCTGTCCCATAATTCCCTTCATTCCCCTTCATGTGATTACAAGTACTTCCCGTCCCATATATGGAACTAACCGTTTGTACGACTGATACTTCATTTATACGATCTGTTTGGGAATGATTACAACTTCCAGGAGTAATACCCAACGACCCGGAAGTTGTAAAATCCAATGCCTTTCCGGTATATCCATTTGAAACTCCAGAATAATCAATAACTGAACTTGTACCATTTTCACCACCATTTACTCTATTGTCATTTCCACCGCCATTTTTGCCACCTTTGCCTCTTCTGCCATTCCCAGCACCTGATCGTGAATCTCCGCCATTTTTACCACCCTTTCCCCACCCATTATTTCCACCACCAGATTGTCCACCATTTCCATTATTATTTCGTTTACCTCCTCTGCCATTTCCACCCCCAGATTGTGCACCACGACCATTTTTACCAGCCTTACCCCATCCACCATTTCCATTACCAGATTGTCCTTCACCCTTACCTCCTCTTCCATTACCACGGCCGTTTTTACCACCTTTTCCCCATCTACCATTCCCACCACTATTCCCACTACCATTCCTACCACCTTTACCTTCTCTATTATTTCCACCCCCTGATTGTGAACCCCCATCAGATTGAGTGATATCTTCCTCATCAACAACTCCACTGCAGTCTCCACTCGAACCTCCCTCAACCAAATCACCCCCAGATTGAGATGAATCTCCACTTTTACCACCTTTGGATTTTCCACCACCTTTACCGCCTTTACCTCTCTTGCCTTTTCCGCCCCCTGATTGTCCTCCACCACTATTTTTGCCACCCTTTCCCCATCCGCCACTCGCACCCCCTGATGATGAACCACCACCTGATGTTATACTTCCACTTTTATCCCCTGATTCGGATGAATCACCACCTTTACCGCCTTTACCTCTTCTGCCTTTTCCGCCCCCTGATTGTCCTCCACCACTATTTTTGCCACCCTTTCCCCATCCGCCACTCGCACCCCCTGAT
>JAQGAT010001245.1:0-16242 GCA_034687845.1 Pantelozetes paolii
AGGGGTATAAGGGGTATAAGGGGTATAAGGGGTATAAGGGGTATAAGGGGTATAATTCAAAATATTTGCGGAGATTGTTTGTGGTGGAGTAAACTGTTGGGGTATATATTGATTACTGTTTGTGATAGGAATCGATTGTATTGTTGGCAAAGGTCTCAGATTATTTGTGTTTTGCATTTGCACAGGGTTATTTAGTGGAATATTATTTGGTATATAATTTGTATAATAAACTTTAGGAATAGTGTGTTGTATGGGAGGGTAGACAGGCATTGGTTTCAATAGAAACGTTGTCGGGATTTGCGGTATAGGAAAGGTATGGACGTCTCTAATATTGTTTGGGTTTGGATTTAAAGGGGTGTTTGATAATTGAGTAATCATTTTGTGTGGAAAGGGATTATTCACTGGAAAATTATTAAACTGATTCAAAGCAGCGAATGTTGGAGTTAAAGGGGAAGGGTATGTATTCAGATGGTTCACAGGATTAATGACTGGTTGTTGACCATTAAACGCAGGGAAGTTCCTTAATTGATTAATGTGAACTGGTGCATTTATTTGATTTGCAGATAATATTGGAATTGTTCGTGAAAGGGTTGGAGAGTAAGGGAGGACTGGTAGGTTAAAGTTTGGTATATTTGACGGAACAGGTATTTGTTGTAAACTTGGTTGAATTAAATTTATATAAGTAGGCCAAGAATGAAGTGTTGGTTGTATTTGAGGAACAGTCACAATAGGGATCGAATGTATAGCAGATGAAGGGACAGTTGGATTTGGAGTAGTATTAAACTCAGACATTATTTTCCTACAACTTTCGATGTCTTTTTGAATGTAATATCTATTTCCCAATGAAATTGATTCCACAAATGGGTTTGGGATCCTATAGTGAGGATGTCTCACATCTAAGGGCACCGAAGGGTTGAGGTTTGCAAACAATGGTTGATTGAGTCCTTGACTATCAATGATAGCCTTCTTGAGTTTGAAATACATATCAAACCTCGCTTTCGCGTACTCAGGATATCCAAACCCTTTGTTGTAATTGAAATAAGCGGATGACAGCGCCTGAACTCCATAATAGAAGTGCTCTAAAAGTATAGCTCTTCTCACCTCTTCTAACATCGCGGGCACTGTATTGACAGCACCCATCCATTCCTTCTCCACGGGTGTCATATTATTTATATATGTCAACAGATAACTCATTATTAGATCTTCTGATGGATTCGTGTAATCGACGGTAAAGTATGGATAACCCAGGCGTTTGTCAAAACGAAAAGAGGACTCAGCGATCAGATTTGCCAAATCAAAGGACCGGTACATATACTTTCCCCAACCCAGGTTAGAAAACGCTACTTTGTTTTCAGGTTTTGCAAATTTTCTTATAATAATTTGTGAATTCCTAAGCCTTGAGTGCGAGAATAGTATCGGTGCTCTCAACTCATCCATTATATTCCTGAGCCAAAGAGCTTCGGACTCTAAATTTACTTTCAATAAAACAGACAAAATATCCTAAAAATGAAAACAATAAATAAATATTTGCAATAATATTGAGTTATAACCCCTTAATCAATGTTTCGGTCAAATTCAGGGGTATTTTTAAAGAAGTGAAAATAAATTTTTATATATTTATTCAAAATTTAAAATATTTAAAAATTATCTCAACTTTTTGTTGTTTCAAGTGTTTATTTGGATGAATGACTGCCCCCTTTCTGGCCAGGGATATATAGGATGACATTTCGTGCCAGAAGTGGTCTATAGATCGGGGCACCGGCGGATTAAGGCCATGAATATACGCTATCTTATGGATCACTTCATGAATTATTGACGGCATATCTTCTGTTTGCGCAGGTCTACTGTCCTGCCTGTCCATACACCACCTTGTTAATCAAATGTACAAGTTCATTATATAAATCACATACCAGTACTCTTCTACTCTTCCTCCAGGAAAGGTGCCCACAATTCTGGGTGTCATAAGTGTTGAGTAGGATTGGGCCTGTTTTTGGGAGAAATAACCCGACACTGTGTTAGCGCTGACCGCCTGTTCCGTATCACTACGAATGGGACCGTAAAATATGACGACCCCTTCCCCATACTCTCTTTGCAACGGTTTGACACCAAAGGGTAGTCCACAATAATACCACCTGTCATCTATTGAACGACCAAGATCAAAAAAGCGCATCTTCTCAGGGGTAATCAAATTCCAGGCGCCGGCGAATGTGTAACGACATATTTCAAACACTTTAAACCTAAACTCTTCGGGATTTCCTAAATTGAATGACCTTTGAGTCCGGAGTTGAGACAAATCCAGATCTCTATTCACATAATTGTTGGATAAATAGACCGGACTTTCACTCAAGTCTTGAGACGAGATGTTAGACAACAATATAATCAATAAATAAATGAAAATATAGTAAAATGTTATCGTTTTTGACATTTTATTAATTTATTGATCTGTTATTCAATTTAATATTTTACTCCATTTCTACCCCTGTAGGATGACCAAGGTGGTGTGTTCAGGATCGCATTTAGATATTAAGGTTTAAGACAATAATCCGTGGATTAATGAAATCAATGAATTGTGAATAATAAAATAAAATAGATTAGATAAATTATTTTAAATAAGCTAGATATTTCACAAATAAGTAGACCATGTACACAACCCTGGAGTTTCTCAATTAATTTAAATTTTAAATTTCACATCAAATGTGTTGATTAGAAATTCAATGCCTTTTAAGCAACAGCTGTTTTATTTTAGATTTTTTACATCACTTTTGTTTAATTGTTATCAAAATTATAAAACTTTAGTTTCAAATAGACTTTCAAACAAATGAAACAAAATTTCTATGAAATGAAATGAAAACTTATTTTTGAGTCAAAATTGAGGTCAAAATCAAAGAATAAAATTTCTTATGACTTATGTTTTGTGAAGTCCTTTGATTCACAACTCGTTGTTGTAGTCAAACATTTCCTAAAATATTTACCTTAAAAACTGAGTTAATATTGCATTTGACTAAATCATTGTTCATACCTATGATGAGATGCAAAATTGCAAAACCCAACTAAGCATCCAAAAGGACCGCTAATTAATAATTCAATTGTTGTTTCAGTAATAAAAGAAATTCAATTAAAAATTCAACAAAAGCTCTCTTTTTATCATTATTTCTGAAGTTTAGGTCAAAATACATATTGAAATCAATTAAAGCATAACTTTATTAAACAACCGAAACATTGTTTGAATTTTATATTTAAGAAAACAAAAGATAGTTTGACATCAATTTCAAATGACTCTGGTATACGATAATGTATACAAATTATGGTTCGTCTGCACCTTTAATGGACAGGTAGTCCTCATTAGATAATGCATAAAATATACTGATTCAGCGATTTTATCAATGATTTATACAACAAAATATGCGATTTAAGATTATTGTTGAAATAATTTACTCAAATATTGTATAAAAAATGTTATTTTAGTTTTCAATTTCAAATGATTTGTTTCAATAACTTTTCTTCAATAATCAAATACCGGTTTCAAATGATTTTAAAAATAATTTAATTACTGTTTCAGTCATACAGTGCTGAAGAAGAGTATAAATATTAGTTAATTAAACAATTTATTGTTATTATTAATGCTTTTAACGATAATTATTGTAAAGTTTTTTATTCAGTGTTATTTTATTTTTATCCTTCGCCTCAATGCAAAGGAAATGTTAAGTGCTTTAACGGAAAACTGATTGAAACAAACGATTCGTAGTGTTATATAAAAGTTGTTTTTGAATTGTTGTTTTAAATGTTTATATTTAGTGTCTAATATCTGAAACTATTGATACATTTTGATGTTTAAATAAATAAATTGAAACTCTGTCATTTGTTAAATACAGTTAACGTGAGTTTCACTCAATTGTTGATCAGAAGTTGTGATAAAATTTGAAATTTAAATAAAATATTTGTAAAAATGTTATAATTAGTGATAAAACATGTGAAAAACCCTTTTTTGGTAATTGTGGGTAAAATAGTGAACTGAAGGCTATATTACTTCAACTGAAAAATATTTATACTATAATAACTGTTTGATTAATATTTGAATACCTTTTGATGAAAAAAAATGAATACTATAATTATAACACAACTTTTTTTTGGATACAATTATTGTGTTAAATGACTAATGGATAAAATAATCCAAACCTGGTTTGCGTTATCATAATAATCAATACATTAAATGTTTTCATTTATAACTATTTGTTTAATCATTTAGGGATTAAACGTTTAAAATGTTTTGTTGTATATAATAAACAAAACTTTATTTAAATGTTTTAAAACCACAAAAAATCACATAACAAATGAGAAAATAGTTATTTTATTGCAAAAAAACTTAAATAACGTCCGAAAGTTACGTAAAAAGTACTTTGCAATTGTTGTGTAACATTTAAATGCAGTGAATTGTACTGTATCATTTTTATATGTGATTGATAATTTGTGTTCACAAATATTCACAGACAATATACAAAGTAGTAGTAATATAGTAGTGAATGTTTGAGTGAATATTGAAGTGATTTAGTGCTAAGAATGAGTAGAATTAAAGTGTTATTTATTTTTATAATTGTTTTTATGGTTTATATAATTTATAATTGTTTTCCAGATCAGAGAAATCGGTAAACATTTGATTGAAATCTTTTGTTGAACTGAAAATGCTTTTGTAATTAAAATATAAATTTTATTCAAAATAGTTTCAAGACTTCAATGATATCAACATATTTTTACTTAAATTCAACGAAACATTTGTTACAATTAGTAGAGTCTGACAAAAGTACAACAAATATTAAATATTTAGTGAACACTAAAATGTGTAAAATGACTGATTGGCCGGTCTTTGACAGTGAGACCCGACCCTTGTTTCGCAATTATAGCGGCAAAAGATTTCAATGTCCAACGTATAGCAGTCAACATATAAGTGTTAAACGTATTCAACAAACAGTGATTCAAATCAATTATTCAACTAATAGTGAACCCGTTCCTCAATGCTTTGCCATTCAAATACAAAGAGTAAAGGGTTTGGATTCAACATTAGATTTTGGACAAGAGGTTGGACCTATTAATGGGACAATCAATCTATCGGATTGGGAATGGACTAAAGTAGAGTGCTTTCAAACGAAGAAAAAATTTATAAATAATAAAAATAAATATAAATTAAATAAATATAAAGTTTTTGAACAAATATTACCATTAATTCCAGAAAAGAAATTAAAGGAAAGTAATTATGAAAATGTGAGGAAAGGGTTACCAAATGTCCTTATGTTAGGCTTAGACTCTATTTCATGGCTTCAGTTTAAAAGACATTTCAGTTTAACACAAGGTTTGGCAGAGAGTAATAATTTTTACCCACTCTATGGGTACAACAAAATAGGTGACAATACCTTTCCTAATCTGATGGCCATATTGACGGATCAATTCCCGCATAAGTATTGGAATGAGTCGATGAGAAAAACTAAATATTTTGATGATTTGCCTCTTATTTGGAAAGAGTTTGAAAGGGAAGGACTCATCACAGCATTCATTGAAGACTTTCCCAAGTATTCACTTTTCAACTATAATAAAAAGGGGTTTAATCAACAACCCACAGATTATTATCTAAGACCTGTCTCATTGGCAATTAATAGAGAAACCAAGCCGAATTCCTGTTATAAAAATGAGATGGAGATCCAGGTTCAGTTAAAATTAGTTATTTAAATAATATATGAAATAATTGATTTTTTATTCACAGTTTTATTACAACTTTACGTATGATTTTGTGAATGCAATGAAAACCCGAAGACAGAAATACTTTGGTTTTATATTTATGGCTCATTTAACACATGATAAATATTATAACGCCGGTTATGCAGATCTACCTGTTTATACACTTTTGACAAAACTATTTAATAATAATCTCATGAATGACACGATTTTGTTCCTCTTCTCTGACCACGGGATTAGATTTGGAAAACTTAGATCAACAGATTCAGGATATTTTGAGGAAAGGCTGCCATTTATGTACATATATTTACCCGATTCCTATAAAACGGATGAAATTGACAGCAATTTAAAACTTAATTGCCATCGACTGACCACTCCTTTTGATATTTATGCAACACTTCTACACATTTCCAAAGGTATTGTAGTTTTCAATGAATTTTATTATAATTTTTATTCAATGAAAGGCAATTCAAACACAAATCTAAGTCATGGAATGTCTCTCTTTGATGAGATCCCAATGAACCGGAGCTGTGAAAGTGAAAATATCTCTGACCACTGGTGCACATGTGGTGAAAAAAATCGTATTCTTAACTACAAAACCATTTATTCCATCGCAAAGTTTGTGATCAAAGAAATGAACAAATTATTGAAACCGGTGTCCAATAAATGCAAAAAATTAGTTTTAATTCAAATCCTTTCAGCGTTTGAGTCAATCAAGTCTTCAACACTTAATCAAAAGTATTATTTAATTAAATTGAAAGTTATTCCTAGTTTTGGTGTATTTGAAGCCACTGTTAGTAAGGTTTTCAATGAAATGAAAATTATTGGCGATATTTCACGTATTAATAGATACGGAGAACAATCAAAATGTATTACAAATTCATTTCTACAAAAATATTGTTTTTGTTGACATTTATTGTATTATTTTATAAGTTATTTATTATTTTTTTGAGCTTTATATACATTCAGAGACAATTATGTATTGTTGTTAACTGACCAATGATCTTTAATAAATATTTGTCATAAATAATTCTTTTGAATTTATGTAATCTATAGAATAATAAATATATTTCTCAGAGTACCTTGAACAACATTCAATTGAAATATTGCAGTGGAATTTGAAAACTTGAGATAAGATTGGATTTATATAAATGTTTTAATAAAATATGATTTATATCTTTATTATATGCAGTGCTTTGAGCGACAAAGTAAACCCCAATTAAGTTATTTTCAATGTTTTATAAAAGATATGAAATCTATGTTCAATTTGGAGCTCATTATTGAATATATAGTTTCACATCTGTTTTAGACCACAATATTTAAAGTTCAAAATCATTAGTTTATTTAGTTTTCAGTAAAATTGTTGGCAGAAATATGAACAATATATCACTTGTATGTAAAGACATTGTAAATCAAGTATTTATTTTTATCGGTTAATGTAATGCCAAGTGTATATACAAGGATAGTTGGAATGTTGAAATACGTGGTAATTTTTTAAATGTTATTTAACTTTTTGGTAATTTAAATCAATATTTCATTGTATATAAAGTGAGTTAATTTTTAAAATTGTTACTATTTAAGAAATAATAGATACAATGTCATATCTGTTTATTGTCATCAGGTCTTATGAAATGACAGAAATTTTATTGAATTTAATAAATGATAAAAATTGTGATTTCAACACAAATTGTAATAATTGTTTGATATTCAACAAAATAAACACTAAATAATAATTCATACGAAATATCAAACAATGTTTTTATACTTCAGATAAACACTTAAAAGCAATTCAATTCTTGATTTAAATTAATATTGTATTGATTTTGTGCTGAAAAATGAGTAAAAATAAAGTATTAATTGTTTTTATAATAATTTTCACAATTTATTATAGTTTTCTCAACACAGGGTATGCACATGAGATCATTGGCATTTCATTTCATTAAATAAATGTTATTATCTTTTTATTCAAATGCAGTTTCAAATCATCAATGATCTCAACGTTTAGTTATTTTAATTCATCGATGAATTCATCACCAAATTTGATAAATTCAACCAATTTTACCAAAAGTGCTACAAATATTCATTATATAGTGAACACAGAAATGTGTAAAATCATAAATTGGCCCCTTTTTGATGCCGAGACTCGACCCCTGTTTCTAAATCTAACAAACAAATCAATTAAATGCCAAATAAATAAAAACCAATTTATTAGTGTTAAACGTATTCAACAAACTGTGATTCAAATCAATTATTCAACAAATAGTAAACCCATTCCTCAATGCTTTGCCACTCAAATACAAAGAGTAAAGGGTTTGGATTCAAAATTAAATTTTGGACAAAGGGTTGGACCTATTAATGGGACAATCAATCTATCGGATTGGGAATGGACTAAAGTACAGTGCTTTCAAACAAAGAAGAAATTTATAAATAATAAAAATAAATATAAATTAAATAAATATAAAGTTTTTGAACAAATATTACCATTAATTCCAGAAAAGAAATTAAAGGAAAGTAATTATGAAAATGTGAGGAAAGGGTTACCAAATGTCCTTATGTTAGGCTTAGACTCTATTTCATGGCTTCAGTTTAAAAGACATTTCAGTTTAACACAAGGTTTGGCAGAGAGTAATAATTTTTACCCACTCTATGGGTACAACAAAATAGGTGACAATACCTTTCCTAATCTGATGGCCATATTGACGGATCAATTCCCGCATAAGTATTGGAATGAGTCGATGAGAAAAACTAAATATTTTGATGATTTGCCTCTTATTTGGAAAGAGTTTGAAAGGGAAGGACTCATCACAGCATTCATTGAAGACTTTCCCAAGTATTCACTTTTCAACTATAATAAAAAGGGGTTTAATCAACAACCCACAGATTATTATCTAAGACCTGTCTCATTGGCAATTAATAGAGAAACCAAGCCGAATTCCTGTTATAAAAATGAGATGGAGATCCAGGTTCAGTTAAAATTAGTTATTTAAATAATATATGAAATAATTGATTTTTTATTCACAGTTTTATTACAACTTTACGTATGATTTTGTGAATGCAATGAAAACCCGAAGACAGAAATACTTTGGTTTTATATTTATGGCTCATTTAACACATGATAAATATTATAACGCCGGTTATGCAGATCTACCTGTTTATACACTTTTGACAAAACTATTTAATAATAATCTCATGAATGACACGATTTTGTTCCTCTTCTCTGACCACGGGATTAGATTTGGAAAACTTAGATCAACAGATTCAGGATATTTTGAGGAAAGGCTGCCATTTATGTACATATATTTACCCGATTCCTATAAAACGGATGAAATTGACAGCAATTTAAAACTTAATTGCCATCGACTGACCACTCCTTTTGATATTTATGCAACACTTTTACACATTTCCAAAGGTATTGTAGTTTTCAATAAATTTTATTATAATTTTTATTCATTGAAAGGCAATTCAAACACAAATCTAAGTCATGGGATGTCTCTCTTTGATGAGATCCCAATCACCCGAAGCTGTGAAAGTGAAAACATCTCTGACCACTGGTGCACATGTGGTGAACAGAATCGTATCCATAGTAACAAAACCATTGTTCCGATCGCAAAGTTTGTGGTCAAAGAAATAAACAATATATTGAAACCGGTGTCCAATAAATGCAAAATTTTAGTGTTAAACCAAACCCTTTCAGCGTTTGAATCATTCAAGACTTCAACACATAATCAAAAATATTATTTAATTAAATTGAAAGTCATTCCTAGTTTTGGTGTCTTTGAAGCCACTGTTAGTAAGGTTTTAAATGAAATGAAAATTATTGGCGATATTTCACGTATTAATAGATACGGAGAACAATCAAAATGTATTACAGATGCATATCTTCAAAAATATTGTTTTTGTTGACATATATTGTTGAGTTTGTAGACAATTGAAGAAGTTTTTTATTTTTATAAATAGGCACTGGATTTGGTAGTGAACACACATTTATTAAAGTTAACACATAATTACAATTTTAATTCTTAGACATTGATTCCACACATAGACAGTTAAAAACAAACTACCGGTACAATTGATTATAACAAAATCACTGAATATAAAGTATTACAAAGTATTTTAATATGTTCCGGAATATTGTTTATAAAACACATGAAATTGATTATAAATTTATGAATGTCGACAACATTTAGACCAAAATTAGTGTTTAATTCAAATGAAAAATTGTATTTTTATTAAACAAATCAATAATAAAATAAATATTTAAGACTTTCTGAATAAATAATGAATTGTTTGAATACCAAAACATGACTTTTTTATGAAGTCCTCTTTCGGGCTAACGTCGGCTTCTGGTGCCCAATACCTCGCACACGACTTAAACCTTTAACAGTGTTAACTTTCTTGGGTGTGACCACGGGTTTGGGTTCGCGACAACATATGCAACAAATTATTAAACTAATTAATATCACAAAAATGATTGCAAAGAGAATCCAAGCAATGGTTTTATGAAACCACGAAAAAGTAAACCCTTTTTGGCAGTACTTTATTAATGAGACTTTAGTGCAAGACATCTCTATTTTTGACGGTTTTCGCCCCTTAAATGACAATTCATTAGATTTTAAATGTAATAAATTTCAAATCAAATACTTTTTTGAACTGATATTCACAAGAATGCAAATATTTTCTGACCATTTTTCCCGAAGAACTCAATTGTCCGCTAAATAGGAATAGTTTTGAGTTCTCATTGTCGACATAACCGCCGAAGATATCGCCTAAAAACAGGTTGTAATTGTCGTTAAACACAATCAAATCGTTTTGCACTTTCCCTGTGTATAACTTCCAACCGTGCGATGCATCACAGAAAACATAAACCATTTCATTGCCTAAAAAATCGATTGATTTATAAATTGAATGAAAATATATTTGATTTCAAAAATACCCTGAATAAAGAGAATACCATTCAATTCAAAATTCAAAACCGCTTTAACTCTTTCATTGGGTTTTAATAGTTTTAAACCTTCAGCGAAAAACTTTGAATCCAAATCCGGTGTATTATTGGACAGTAATATTGGACTTATCCACTTGTGCTCAGAATAAAAGGTATAAACAGACGACTGATTCTTCAAGTGCTAAGAAATATTGAATTTGATATAAAGTGTAAAAATATTTTCAAAAAAGTGTTTATAATTAAGACATACTTTTATGCCGTAAACCTTTTCGGACACGAATTCACACTTTGAATCAAAATTCACTTTAAATGTGAGATCAAAGGCATTGAATTCCGGGTAATAATCATTGAATCGCTTATTATCCTTATCTCTAATGCCTTCAATGGGTTTACCCTTCAATTGATTCATTTCATCGATGTCTTCAAACACCGACTCATCGGTTAAGTCATTGAAATAATTGCCGAAAGAGTCGGACATAAAGTACTTGTTGTCAAACATTTTGGTTATGCTATTGAATGCCGGTCTCAGACATAAGACTTTAGACATCGGTATGTATTGAGACTCTGTTGTGAACACTTGAAGAGTGATTATAAGACAAATCAATGCTATTTTGGACAACATTTTTCATAAATCAGAGTAACTTTTAGTTTGACTTTTATTTTCAATTATTAAAACAATTTTTCACGCGATTTGAATGCAATTTATTTTAAATATTATTTTGGTTTTGATTATAAAAACCATTGGTTAACGATGTAGTGATTTGATTGAAAGCTCGAGAGGTTTGGGTAAAAGTGAAAAGTCGTTAAACGAGAGAACTGTTAATTAATATAGAAAATGGGAATCAAGTGGTGTCTAACCGGTGCCTAATCTGTGTCTAACCGGTGCCTAATCTGTGTCTAACCGGTGCCTAATCTGTGTCTAACCGATGTTTAATGATTTTCAATTCAATTGTTTTTCAAAAATTTAGTTAATTTTTATTTTCATAGTATTTGTGATTAATTTACATATTATTTCACGTTATCTCTGATTATAAACTAATTTTAATAATAGTTTCAATAAATTTATAATTTCTTAACATTTTTGTCGATATTTTTATTCATTTATTTAATATTTTAAAAATAAATTTCAAATTAAGTTTATGTTGAGTAGCACTGAGTGTAAGTGAGAAAAAGGGTGTAATTTATAACTGTCTTTAGTTTTACTCTTATAGTAATCTTTAATACCTTTCCTGTGATTTGTAATTCAAAATTCAATTCACAATTAATTCAAACTCAAGTCCTTATCAAACAATAGATTCAATTTCAAAGACTAAGCCATTCGTTGCCTACAAATGATAAATAGCTTTCATTTCAACTCAAATCTACAACAAATTAATTAAACATTGAATAACTTTATCTCAGTTTGTATTGAAAAGCAAATCAATTCATATGAATGGTTGGAATGCCTTCAGTGATCTCATTGACTTGTTTTCCCAACCCATTACTATGAACCAGGTCTCTGTTCTCTGACTCCAACCAGTAAGTAGTCATCAATCCTTTCCCCTATTTATATATTAAAACAAATATTTAATGACCTGTTTTCAAATAGCACTGAAATAAAACCTTAATCTCCATTTCACCCCTGGGTACTATCAGGAATGTACCAAAAGAGTCCAGAATATTCTTGGTTTGTTGAGAGATATGAATCTTCAGGGGTTCGCCTAAAATAAAATCAATAACCCTTTAATTAACAAAATATTAAATACCAAACCATTTGTTTCCATTCTTGAGGCTGTGTTGACGGTATCGCCTGTAATGAGGATTAGGATTAGGATTAGTATTAAATAAATCAAAGTCAATGAGATGTCTAACCAAAGAGGCAATACTTAGGCATTTTAAGCCCGACCACACCGGCCACACAGGAGCCGCTATGAATGCCAATCCGCAACTGTAGGCGACGTCTCGGCAAATGTCTTATTTTGAAAACATTGACCGCTTTTCGTAAATCCATTGCCAACCGACCGATCTCTCGCGCGTGTTCACAACCATTCCTTATGGGTAGACCACTGGCCACCATATATGCGTCACCTATGGTCTCAACCTTATAGACGTCATAGATATCAATGATTTCATCAAAAGTAGAGTACAGATCGTTGAGAAGGTCCACCACTTGCATAGGTGTCGATTCAGCGGACAGGGATGTAAAGCCAACAATGTCTGAGAAGAATATAGTGACGGAATCAAAGGACTCGGGTTGAATGTGAATGCCTTTCTTCAACTCTTCGGCAACAAATTTAGGCAACAATTGATACAAGAGTTCATCGGTTTTGCGCTTCTCTTCCACAACTGATTCTGTCTTCTCGGCCACAATCCTCTCCAGGTTTTCGGAGTACTGTTCCATTCGGTTCAACAGATTGTCCAGAAAGTTACGGCTGGATATGCCTTGAGTTATCTTTCGGAGCTTAGGCTTGATTTGCGCAAAGTCTGGTCGACTCAGGGGTTGTTCGGACCAACACTCGTGCATAAGATTTAACAAAGGCTTTGAACACTCATCGGGTGCTACCTCTGGTCTAAATGGTGGTACTGTTCCCATACGTATTCTGTCCAAAATCTCATTCGGTTCATAAGTAATCCGTTTGCGGCCCAACCTCTCCAATGACTCAAAAGGACCGCATCGGGTGATGATCTCCTGAAGAATAATCGCAAACGCATAGACATCCCCCTTCTGTGAGCCTGAGTTCAGGGGATCTCTTGAGCGCAGGTGTTCTTTATAGACAAATAGCAAAATTTAAAACCATGTATAAAATGCTTAAGTCCTAAATACCCGGCGCAGTCCAAAACATAGCTCTTGGATTAGTGTCCTGTTCCTGGAATATCTGCTCGTGTAGTGATCGCAGGCCATAGTCAGTGACCTTAACCATAAACCTTCCGTCGACTACACAGTTGGTTGACTTAAGTCTACCGTGATATTGAATGGCACTGTTGTGGAGGAATATCATCGCTTCCACAATGTCTGTCATCATTGAGTACCTAAAAGTCCAATCGATGTTAATCTTCTCGTTCTCCAGAAGATCCAAAAGACTGCCTCTAATACACAGTTCTGTCAAAACAGCTGTGTTTTGCTCTTCAGGACAGAGGCCTACAAAGCGGACTAAATTCTCGTGCGTGAGCTCACGTATCTACTCAGGTATGCAATGGATTAGTAAAGAGATTAAAGTGTTTAATAAAGTACTTAATTTTGATACCATTTTCAACTCTTGTAAGAGATTTCGCGAGAGATTTATTTTTTTGATATTCAAGGGTTTGACCGCAACTTTGATCCCTTTGTAAATGCCAACCAACACAGACTCCAGACCTGCGGCGCTGATCAATGAGTTGACAACTGACGGCGCTTTGTTTGTCGATGCCTTTCCCGACACAAAGCCATCGTTTTCAGAGGTTGTCACAGATATTACCGATTTTTGACCACTTTTTCGTATATTTTCGGCGAATATAATGTCTTAAGAGTTAAAGAGTTTTAATAATTATTTCAATAATAAATGTAAGGAAAGGGTTGTATAAAAGGTTGTATTATATACCCTCGTAGTTAACTCTCCACCAGTTGTCGGCTAAAGACGATTCATATTTCAATTTCTTGGACACAAAAAATGTGATCACAAGTCCAACGACAGAGAAGCAGAAGAAGACAATCATAATCGTCGCCCAAACGGGAAAGGGTTCTGAAAAATATCAACATTTACTACAAATGAATTTGATTTGTAGTAAAACCAACCCTTAATCAGACAATGAGGTGCATCACCGGTGAACCCACAGTAAGGGACATCTACAGGGGCATCTTTCCTGCTTGCAGGCCAGTGAACTTCAACACCCTGGATTTTTTCAAATGTCCTGCGAGCGCCAAAATAATTGACAATTGGTCTCATAATACCTGTCTCTGGATCTAAATCATTGAGTGCATAATCGGCTTCTCTGTCCCCGTTTTCATTGATTGAAATATCCCCGGTCAGCCCTACTAGTCCAACCGGCAAACAAAATAAGGGGTTTATTTTCAATTAGTAAATGTATTAAACAAATGACAGATAAGTTAATAAAACTTTGAACCATCTTTGAACTCATTGCTCCACAACCGCCGCACCAGAGATCTGCCGTCCAGTGGATCGCCACCAACAGCCAGTGTCTTATTGTAAGCCCAGGCGTACATTATAATACAGTCATGAAAGGCAGCCACCAATGGGTTGACCTGAAAATCATTGGCAATCGTCAGATGTTTTGGTTTCTGTAATTATGTTTTTTAAGTATTGAGAGTTAATTCACAATTCGTTGACAAAAGAGATCTCAGTTTAGCCTCAGATTTGATTGTAATCTTAAATAGACTTTCCATTCATTAAAGCATTTCTCAAATCAATGATTATTTCTATTTATTATCACATTATTTAAGCCAAAAAATTATTTAGTGTTATATCTGTAGACCTCTTCCAAAACGGTTTTGAGCCCAAACTCATCGTTGGCCAGTTGTGTCACTTTATGGGCGAACGTTGTGTACTCAGGTGATATCGGGACCCGTACTGTTACCATCATCAGCGCTTCATATATTTCCCTGGCCTGTTTGTTACGTTTATCACCAGGCTGGTACCAGGAAAAATCTCCATTGCTTTGTGAGCTTTTAATTAATTCAACGCCAAAGAAGGCATAGTCGCCGTTACCCATTCCTATATCATGGGCCTCTAATAGGACATGTCGGACCACTTCCCCGGTTGACAGTATTATAAACACTGTTTTTCAAATAATTTAATTAATTTTAATAGCATTAGTAATTATATATGTAATTCATGTTTAAAAGACGAGTGCAAAACAACTACCGATTCATTCCTATAGCGAGAATTGAGTTTTTTATCATAAGAGTCAAGTCATTAAAGAATCTTTACTATAGTTAGCGATAATGAAAACACTTTGAGTGAAAACTACTGTTATTTTGTTATACTACAGTAAAGTATGGTTTCTGTCATATATGTTTTTTCAGAGAATTTGATGATAAAAACGATCTTATGACAAAATTGATTTTCTATTAAAAATCGTCCAAAATTTACGTCATAACTAATTTACACAAAATTAATCAATTTGTGCTAAATATTAATCTTTATATGATTAATAAAATTATACAAAATTATTTACTTTCAAATTATAATAAAAGATTATTTATTTCTGATTATTTAGTGAAATAAAATAAAATTACTCATGAATACATTAACATAAATTTAATAAATACTTAATGATTTTGTATATTATTGTTGTATTTTATATTTCTACTCAATATTCAGATTAATATTAGTTAGAAAGGATTATCAAAATCGTCTCCATATAAATTAACTATCATTAAGGATTTAAATTAATTTAAATTAGAAAGTTTAACAATAAATGATTGTAATATCATTTAACATTTTTAATGTTGAATATTTATATTATCTAATTTATTACTTAATTAGTCATTTTAGATTATTATATGACAAATTTGAACCTTTAAAAAAATTAATTTTCAAAACTTTGATAATTTTCAAATGTTGATAAAAATAATCCTATTTTACACTAAATGTTTTCCA
>JAQGAT010001246.1:0-16238 GCA_034687845.1 Pantelozetes paolii
CGACTGTGACTAACAATTTTCAAACGCCATACCCAACAGACGATTACATGCTTTTCATGTGTGTTGTAATGGTATTGATTGCTATAGTCTTAAGCACTGGCGGAATGCAATGACCGGTCAAATGGATGGTCACAACCGCCAGTGCCCTAAACGAAATGGTCAATTGAATCGACAGTTGGAAAACCCTTAACGATCTGAAGGCTCACTAATCTATCTTTAGATAACTGTTTATTGCATTTACTATACATTACAGACATTATAGCCATTAGTTTGACTGAAATTTCTTATAAATAGTTTTGATTTTTATTTCATAGGCTTTAGTCAATAAGTTATAGCATTTGTGACGTTAACCCAATCGGACTCCAGGGTTAGTGTCTGTCCTCCAGACTATAATTAGATAATAACTCACACAAAGAGTGATGTATTTTATTGTGAAAAAGGACTCAGTTTTAGATGATTTTGAAATCAATTTCATTTTAAAACCTGTACTTAAATTCAAACCTCACTGCTTATGATTGAAATGTCATTGTTAACTTTATGATCCGGGGGCCAATTAAGAAGCTAATTCTCTAATCTAACTTTGATTGAGCTTTAAATTGATTGTTTGACAACAAAACTATTGCACATTAAGTATAAACTGATGTTTCGTTGGTTTGAATTATATTTTATATGCATTTGTTGTGAAATAACTCTCTTTTTATGCCTTTTATTACACTTTACGAGCATTTAATCACAAACTCATTAGACTTTAGTGCACATAATGACCAGTAGTGGTAGTGTCGGGGTCTATGAGGGCAATGTGTTGGCACATGGAGTTCACGGCCAGTTATATATATTTTTAATTTAGTTGGCATTGGGTTTGCTGTTTGTTAGGGGCTGTGCTCTCACACACATCAGCAGTCATTCCCTATTTTTTATGTGCAACAGTCCATTAAGTGTTGGATCGCAGAGTGAAAAAAATATATATTGGATATCCCGGTGCGATTGGAAATGCCTTTTCACTCCAGCACTGGTAGCCTTACTTACATTATTCTCATTCTTGTTGTTTGTCTAATGTTTTCTATCATTCCTTTTGTTCAAAAAATCTAATATTGCTTTTCATTACTATTGTATTAAATGAGTGAAAACACAGGACTTGATGGCAACGCCAAAGGATTCTCAGCTCAGGGTCTCTCTATTTTTATACCCCCTTAAAGATAACTATGCCTTTAATATGAAAATTAGGGTCTTTTTGCACCAATTTATTGGTTATATTAGAGTTTATTAGGTTTTATTGGGTGTGAAATGTAGTTTTGGTGTCACTTTGATCACCTGAAACCCTGGCCTACCCTTCCGTCAAACTGTAGCACAAATACAAAAGAGCCCCTAAAATAAGGGTAGAAATAAGAAAAAGACACAAAAACTCTTAAATAGCTTAACAATAAACGTCAGGTCTATGTATAAGAGTGGGTGGTCTACAGTCTACGAGAGCACTGGTAGTGTCGTTCCCTTTCACTTAACTCTTAAACCAATTTCTGACCCATTATTATAACATTAGAGTTGAAATTGTATTCAATTATTTTTGGCCAACATTTTGACTGCATTTGTATCGCAAGTAATAAATGGTATTTCAGTGACTCTCTGACACATCTATAGTCCAGTGCTAAACACCACTACATCTTCGGAACATACAATCTAATGCCCAGTGTTTCAGAACTCTGTCCCCCCTTTCCACCAGAAAAGTGTCTCATTTGTAACCCCCTTTCATATTAACTTCTGATGGCCTGTCTTAGATCAGCCGGTGCTCACATACCCAGACTCTCTACCACTGCTATCATATATCTCTTCCTTCACAGCGGTGTCACAATTGCCAATGCCTTAACCCCTGGTTAATATTTTGCACTACATGTATGCCAGTGCTCTCCACTGGTAGTCATATGTCTTGACTCCGAGTGTTCTTCAGAAACACAGTTCTGAAAACTAATGCAATGTTTTTGAAGAGAAATAATTTTTGTGGTCTTAAAGAGGAAATCATATGAAAAGAATGTCACAAAAGCCCGGGTTATCTCAAATTCATATCAGCTTAAAAGCTAAGGACACAACTCCTACCGGTGCTGCTGTAGTGCAGCAGATAAGCGGAGCCTACAGTGCTGTTCAAACGGTACGGAAAAGTTTGAAAAAATGTTTTAAAAGTTTTTAAAACAAAATGTTTTTATCGGAAGAAAAAGAAATTAAACACAAATTGAACACAAATTTTGAGGTTTTATCACAAAAAAAAACTTTTGATTTATGTTTCAGTGTTTTAATTAAATAAAAGATTTTTACTGCTTTTAAGTGTAAAACTTGTTTTACCTCTCACCAAACATTTGACAAACATTTTCATTATCTCTGAATTTTAATTGAAAACAAATATTTCACTAAAATTTCTGCACAAAAAAACTTTTTATTACTATTTCTGTTACCAATCGTGCGATGAATACAATAATATTTCAGTCATTTCTTGATTTTTATTTGCTCTCTCTCTCTCTCTCACTCTCTCTCTCCTCCCTCTCCCTAACTATTTGTTTGTCAGTCGGTTATCAATAATTTCCAACATTTCCTAATATCGTCGGAATTTAAACATCTGATGACTGTTTGCAATAACCTTATCATCAGTTTTGAGTAAAATATTTGACAACTATTTCGGGATTTGTAGACAATTGGCTGACATATGATTACACCCTATGTTTCGGTGTATATCTATCGCCTGGAAAAGAGAGGGTTTCGGGGATTATATCCTGAGATTATTGTCAAATAATATAACAACTATTGAGAGATAGGTTTGTAATGAGAAATGTTTGCCAAATATTTCTCAATTCATTTCTGAAGTACTTTTGATTTGAGTTTGACTGCTGTTTGAGTGACTATTGAGCCGTAAATAGCATTCAATTATTTGCTGAATATTTCTAAAGAAAACTTACATTTCTTTTATTCACAAAAAGTTAAGACCAGTTAAGACATGACAACAACAGTGAGAGATGTGTCGGAAAAGAGTTGTGATTTTATGCATAGATTTTAATCCTTTCCTTTCGGTCTGTATTTCATAAGTGTTTTTCCCCTCAAAGAAATGTTTCACTCATTTCAGGCCAAAGAGATATAATCTCTGACTTTTAGGGAGACTTTTCGACAGTGTATTTGAATTTTCAATTATTATATCTATTCATGAATTGAATGCTTAAAAACAGGAATTAATTTAAAATTGCATTTCAAGGGTTAAACTCAAGAATTATTTATACAATAAATCACTTAACCTTAACATTGAATTTGAAGACAGAGTTCAAGACATTACTTCTGAAGTGATATTTAATTTCAAATGACTTTGTGTTTAATTTAATCTTCAAATGAATGGCAAATATTTTTGTTTAAGTCTTCAGAAAGTTATATCAGTTTTAGGTTCAATCGATTGATTAGATTCCCTATGAATTCAGAGCCCATTCCTAACTCTCAAGTCTATTACTAACACTCAATGTCCTCGACATTGAATTATTGTTTAATTTTCTTAAAACGATATTTTTATCTTCAAAACACAGTTTACATCTCAAAGAGAGTCAGACATAATATGCATTGAAGTCTTCCCATACGATACGAGTGAACAGATTGTGAAGTATTGATAAACAAAAATAGGTTTTTCACCCAAAAGAGTGAATCAATAAATAAAAATTCATAACATTTTAGACAAAATGTTTGATTCATTCACTTGTCGTTAGATTTTTGTTTGTGATTACAATCGCTTTTCTGAAGAAAAGACTCTCTGAAGACATAAATTAAGAGATTTTACCCTCAATTCAGTTAATTGTCTGAACATTTTTGGGGTAAAAGTTTACTTCAAATTTAAAATTGATTGTAAAAACACTGCAATCAGTAGTCATCGAAAGGAATGTGTTTATAATTGTCGGAAAAAATTTCATTAAAATTAAAGAAAAACTTTTTATTAATCGTCAAATCAGACAATAAATTATGTATTGAATGGTAACGCCTATCGACACGAACTGTAGTTTAAATTCATTTCATTTTAGACACCCTTACTATACATTTGCCCCCTTTTTCAATGGGCTTTACGAGAATCAAGATACTTTTTATATTAACAGTCTCTTTGTTTTCTATCTATTAATTGATCTAAAGTTGGTTTTCATCTGTCATTCCCTTCGCCAGTCATCGGCTCTAAGAGTGTGTGTGTTATCTAAAAAAATAAATTACTTTTAATTAAACATTTAATTAGATTTCTATACAAAGTGTTCACACAATTAGATTACATGTGGAGAGGGAAGGGGTACTGAATCTATAAAAAGGGGTAAAAGCCTATAATAAGAAGTAATTTTTTGTTTTACACCAAATCAATACACATTTTACAACTGATTTGAGACAAAAATTAATTGATTTCTTAAGACTTGAAAATCGTTTTGATTTATGAATTGAAGAGTTTGTGATAAAAAGTCCATTACTTTCAGTGCTTTTATTAGTTTTTATCAAAAATTAAATACAAATCTATTGGACTTTAATTCCGTCTCAAAAACGGATGAAAAATTTGTGTGAAATTTCTCTCTCAACCAGCAAAAGCCAACCGCCCCTTACTCTAGCACACCATCTGAGGTCTGGTGCACACCATCTGAATGATTGGGTACTCCTCCTACCCGTCAGTGAGGGCTGGCAGTGCGTTAAACACCGCTACCGAAGCACATTCAGACATAGATAAGCAATAGTTAGCACTGAAAACCTCAGACAGACATACCATTCCTCTCTTAGAACTGAAACCATAGTTAAAGAAACGCTTTTTAAAGAAATACTTTTGTTTACAATGAAAAGCCGGTTATGTTTAGTATAACAGTGCGTTAAATAACAATTTTTTTTCTTCATTTTCAGACTACCCGTCGATATATACCAGTGCTCTCTGAAGAACACAACTCCCGACTCAGGTATCTCACGTGAAATGTGCTGAAAGTTGTTGTGCTTTTCGTGAACTTATTATTTGAAACAAACATATAATAAGTTATATAACTATACGAACGACTCGTCTCTCATCTCAAGAGAAGAGAAATAGTTTTTAAAAAACAATATTTATTTACAATTTTTGTCTTCACTGGCAAACAAACCGACGGACAGTTGGATCGGCTATTAAAAAGTTTTGTGTGTCATCTCTCTCTTGTTTTTTGATGACTATTTGCACAAAAAGTTATTTGAATTAAACCTTTCTTCGCCTGAATTGAAGGATATAATAGTAAACAACAAAAAGTAGTGAAAACTTAGAGAAGAAATACATTTTCTCTTTTGAATCACAACTTAAAGGTAAAGAAAAACTTATTTTTTTGTCAATCATTGAATTAATTTTAGAAATAATTATATATTAAGTCATGAAATCGTTTAACAGAAAAATCGCTTCACTTTTGTACTGAAATATTCACAAAATATTTAATTAAAAATTGAATTTTAAATTTAAATTTAATGTAATTATAAAACTAATGCCAAACACAGTGCACCAGATGTTTATCATTTAAAGTTATCGCTGCAAAAAATCATTTGGATTTTTTGAATCCAATAAATTAAATGCTTTTTTATTTTTGACCCAATTTTGATGAGCCGTTTGTCGTGTATGGGATAAACAAATAATTTATTATTTGATAATTAACTTCAAAAACAATCTATAAATAAATTAAAACAGAAATTAAATCTAAAGGAGAAAAGCAACAAAACATTTGCTCTCTCTCTCTCTCTCTCTCTCTCTCTCTCTCTCTCTCTCTCGCCATTTAACCCGACTTCAGGTTAAGTAAAAGTTTTTGATTTTAAAAAATGATTTTTTGATTTTTAATTTGAATTTTTCGTGAATTAATGCTAAGAATTTGCTTCCGAATCAACTACTGAACAATTTATGTGCTCAGGCCTTGCAGTTATGGGAAAGGGGTTTTGAAAAGCATTTAATTTATGTTTTAGTTTTTTTGTGCCAAACATTTACATAACTCAACAGATAATCAAATGAACAAAACATTTGCTGAAAAAACACTCATTTTATTTGCGATTTTCATTGATATCTAACTATTTATATAACTAACTGTTCCGTGTATTTTGTCTGCTCACGACTGGGCTAACAGTGCTATCAATATATATCTTAGCTCAACATTAATACCACTTTTAATCGATCTGTGCTTATAATACCAGTAGTTTTTTCATCGGCCAGAGATATAATTTGCGTGACTTTAGGGTAACTTTTATATATATTTTCTGCCATTTCTTTGCCATATATTTAAAGTTAAAAATCTTTTTCCTGTAAAAAACTTTTCACTCGATTTCTATACCCACATAACCACTGGTTCTGATCTACCAGTGCTCTCAGCTCTCACACACTTGCAAACAGTTTGAATGAAAGGTAATAATTGTCGCATCAAATGGTTAACTCATTTCAATACAACAGTTGTCAGTCGGCTATCAATGGCTACCTGTGCTGTTGAATCTATGACCACAGAGATGAATAGATAAACAGATAATAGAGAGAAAATACTACTGCTTTTTCTTCAAGACGAGTGCTAGAGAGCACTTGACTATCAGCCCATCCCATCAGAAGTTTATGACAAGAAAATTGTTGTTCAAAAATGAAAATATTGTTAAATATATGAAAAATATATTTAAATTTAAAACTGTTTTCAATGAATACATGAAGAAATGGTTTTTCAATGAAACGTTGAATTCATTTATTGAAAGCAAAAGATATTTATTCATTAAAACTATTGGCTTTCAGTGAAAGATATCATTGGATTTTTGAATAAACTTTTTGTTCCTTTCATTTTGTAATTAATCTTATCTTTGATTTAAAATATTTTGTTTTACTTTTTTGGTGTAAATCTAATGATATTTTGCATTAAATTAATATAAATATCATTTTTCCAGACATTTATTTCTCAGACTTTTTCCTTTTGCTTTGCATTTCATTTAAATGTTTTAATAATTTCTTCAAAACTTGTTTTTGTTTTGTTGTTTTGTTTCAAACATTTGATTATTGAATAACAAATTAAGTTTTGAAATCAAATGAAAATAACTATTTATTAGATTTGAAAAATCAGTTTTGATTTACATCTCTATTAATATCCAAAACCTGTAGCAAAAAGAGTGACAAAAAATCTATATTTGAATCCAATTTTGAATATTTTTTTAATCAAATGAAATGTGTTTTTATAATCAAGTCTTTCAATGAAGAAATAGATATCAGTTTTGATGACTTGTTTTGATTTAAAATAAATATTTTGTTTTATATCTAAATAAACACTTAATTTATAAAATGTTTTTTGATTTAAACTTTTAGAGGGTTTAAGGGTTTTGATGAAAAAATGTTTACAAAATAAAATCTCTAATCTATTGATGAATATTCAAACAATTGATATAATTTTATCCGAAATAATATCAAATGAAAATTATTTATAAAATCAAAACCTCTTTCAATACTTTTGCCAAACATTTTAAGTGTAAATAAAATTTTCAGAGACTTTGTTATCAATTGAAGAAAACATTACCTTATCTTCAGATTCACACAAATATTTTCATCTAAATTGAGTCAAAAAGTGTTTCTTATAATTGAAATCTTAAAATCTTTTATTCATTCAATATTTTAAGTAATTTTTAATGATTTTATTTGAAAAATGCATTTTTTCTGTACCAATAAAATAGCGAAAATGTGGAAACATATGAAGGGAACGGTAGATAACCGCACAAATTATTCATCAGTCTCTTCAGTATTCAACTCATAGTTTCACTTAAAAACAAAACTAAAAATACATTTTTAAGCAAATCTTTGGCGAAAAAAAGCTTTCCTTTATTTGTGGCCAAAAAGTACACAATATTTTGCACTTAATCTCTAAAATAAGTTGATTTATAATAAATGTATTTTACATTTAGAGACAATTTATCATTTAATATCGTGTGTCTTATCAATTGACTAAAAGGTAATTTTACTGTTGCTTCTGTATATCCCCTGCAATGGCGTATGGGGATAGCACCGGGACTTTCTGCCCCTTTTTGCAGATGCCATTTCTGATAGTAGACTAATAAATGTTCATTTATTTTGTCTTATAAAACATGAATTAGTGGTAAAATAAGGGGGAATTTGGGTAAACTTTCCGCAATTCTCTTGCGATTGTTTAGTAAAATTGAAGTAATTTCCCCCTTAAAATACCCTTCTCAAACTTCTGGATAATATTTTATCTCACATAAGCCCCTGAATACCGGTCAACACCTTTAATGGCTTTTATTATTGTGTTGTTTTTGTTTCACTACTTATTTATGGTTTCCTTTCTTATGGTTTACTTTTGGTTTTGCTTTTTGCAGTTCAAAACTAATTATTCAAATAATATGTGAAAGACTTTTAGCACACAAATCGTTGAAACCATTTATTAAACTGTATTTTTAAGATAACATTTAATGGGTATTCAGAGCTACTGTTTATTTGCAGTCAATTAACATAACTTTTGAATTTTCACTGTTTATTATGTGAACAAAAAAATCACTGAATTTTGTGTACAAAACGTTGTTTTCATTAATAGTTTTAAATTTTTATTTACAAAAATACTTTGCAATTATTAACACAAAAATATATTGAATTTTAAATTTAAGTTAATTTTTAATACAACTGTCGTTAAACTGATTTAATTCATAGTTTAGGTGTGATTTGAAATTCAATGACAGGCTTTTGAGTGCACATTAAGTCAGTGGTAAAAGTGGTTTTGGTTTTTCACTTTAAATATTAAGTGAAATTTTCAATGGATTTTTGTCAAAGGCTTGAGATTTAAACTTTTTGAGAGACGTTTTTCTGTATGTTTTTCCCCTTAAATCTATAAATTTTCGGATTTAAAGGTGATTTAAAACTGTTTTAAATTTCAAATAAAATATATTTTGTTTTTTTGCAATGAATTACTCAATCGATTCAAAGACCGCAACCAAAAGCCACTGTATATTAGTGTCTGACATAAATTTGAGACTCATTTATAAATCCTTTAATAAATTCAGTAATAATTAACAACTTTTTTCAAATCATAATTCAATGAATCAGTTCATGAATACAGTATTTATTAGTGAAAAAAATCATTTTTCAAATTCATGTGAAAATAGTTGAAAAATATTTAATAAAAAATATAAATATTTCTTCAAATCTTAAGTGAATTTGATTTGAGACAGCAATAAAATATTTCTTACGTTTTTCTTCAATGAAAAATAGTTTAATATATCTCAGGATTTGTATAACAAAAACAGTTTTAATATTTATTTCTCTCTTATTCTTGTGTTTTCTTTTTCAATACATTGATCTATAGTTTACATGTAATGATCGCGATATTTATATAACCAGTGCCTTAACAGTCTGTTCACTGTCCAGATTGACACCAAAGATAAACAACTGATTCCTATTTGGATCTAAACTTTAAGCCCCAGAAAAACTACATGAGCTCTGAATCTAAATAATGTGTTTTTCTCACACATAGTATATGTTTAAATGAAAAACACTTTTTTCCTCTTTTCTCTCAGTCTTTCTTGTAATCGGGTTTCTGAGGTCTGTTTAGTCTCTCTGAGTCTCACAAAGGTTTAGTTGAACTGAGAAATCAAATCAAAGTATTTTATCATTAGTGCAAATGTTGTCTGAAATTTGCACTATTTTTTGTGCACAAGATATTTGAAAATTAGTTTTTTAAGTGATTTTACTCTTAATTAGGATTTTATTTATGGCACAGAAAATATTTTTTGAGACTTTTATGGATAAGACATTGATATCTGTGCACCAAATGTTAAGTTTATATATTAAGTTATAATTCAGTCATAAATTGTATTCAAAATATTTGTTTAAAAAAACATTATTTTTGAATTTAAAAGTCATTAATCTTTTGCCAAATCAAACAACAGTTGAATAGATGTCTAGAGATCTGGAAATAAATATTTTTATTTATAATTGACTAAAAATTTGACTGAATTTTCATTGAATTAAATGAAAAGTGTTTTTCCAATACATGTGTCTCACTATTGAGTGCAATGTGTTTTCAAACGTTGAATGCAATCATAATTTATATACAATTCACACAAAAAATTAGTTTCGCTTTACTTTTTAAATACATTTCACTTGGATTTGCACTAAAAATACTGTTTATTATTATTATAAGTCATTTGAGGGGAAAATATAAATAAATCTCTGAATTTTAGACCAGAAAAAACACCTGCGCTTCCAAAGGCTGGAGAACTATATTTTCAAATATGAAATGTATTTAAGATTTTTAGTGCAAAAAATATTATTTTACTCTTAAGTAGAGAACAGATGTATTCCTATGGCTATAACTCTTCACATGTAAAAAGTGTTGCAAATCTTCCAGTGCTTGTTATGCATGTCTTAGAGCAATACCAACCGGCCATCAACTGCTGGGCCCCTTAACAAGCTCTGCAAAAAGTGAGTGAACACTAGTAGCTATAAGTGCTGACTATTGTGTTGAATCTCTGCCACACACTCGAGACGACTAATCCTTTTTCATTTCTTGCCATTCATTCAGCATTCTCTGCAGTACTACCAGTGCTGGAAAGTCGGTGCCATTCATAGGCCGAGAGTGTGAACACAATTGCATTGAATTTATATTTTTCTTTAACTTCTAATTCATTCAAAAACTGATTATTAGTTTTCAATTCAAACACATTTTCTCACCTCAGCTGCAGCTCTGATGGCACAACAAAAAGTGGCTTTGATTTTGACTTTTAGCTACTTTTGGGCCAATGTTTTCAACTGTTGTGTTGAAAATTTGAGCAAAATTTTTGTGCAAAAAGTCTTATTTTATTCATTCATTCAGTCAATCAGTCATTCAATGCAATCAATTGTCTGAAACTTATTGTGTATTTACTGTTGAAATATTTTTCTTCACTACTTATTGGCCCTATTTTTCCTTATCCTTCAATTCAGTGCAAAAATATATCAGATATTCAGTGCTGTATAATTGTAATGACAGTGCGATTGAATGCCAGTGCGAATCGGCACTGAGAGGTCCAAACAGGAAAATGTCAATTAGTTTTATGTCAATGAAAATGATTGAGAATTTGTTATTCATTTGTCAGTAGAAGAGAGAAAAACCTTTTGCTTCTTATGTTTGTTAAACAAATTAGTCATAACTTTGTGTCGACTTTTTTCACACAAATTTCAGATCAAAATCTGTAATCAATTCCCAAAAATGATGGACTGTTTCACTAATAGCTATTGAATTGAATGTAATAACTATTTATAAAATATTTTGTGATAATAATCGCCAAAACTATTCAATCGATTGCAATGTTTTGAATGTATTTTCACTTCTTTTACCAAAACATTCAAACATTCCTTGAATTTTGTTAACCAAAAGTGAAATCTTGTTTTACTTTCACCTTTTTTTACCTCACATTTCAATCTAATCTAATTCTGAGTCTCGTTTGCTAAACCCCAGCCAAACCTACCGATCCCTTTCACAAGACTACTGACACAATAGACGTACAAAAACTCTGAATGCATTGCAAAAAATAGTATTCAATAGTTTGAGTGACAAACAAATTGTTACACAAGAAGTGTTGTGTGAAGACACACAGACATCCCATCCCTCTTAGGCTTATAATTAGATAGACTTGAGTCGATATCTTTTTGCACTCTACGAGTGCTCTCCTATTCATGAACGAACAGCACAGGTATATAATAAGTATCAGTTATTTATCTGCACTTTTTTCTCATAACAAAAAAGTCATATATCACTGAATACTGAAACCCATTTCCCCTTTCTGTGCAATTCGTTCGGTCCTCTTTGGTCAGTCATATCTGAGGCCTAGACCTGCCAGTGCTGGCAGTGGTCAACACCCAATTTGCTCTGAAAACCAAAAATTGTAACAAAAAAATGGTTCAAATAAGACGAAGCACTTCACGCATGAATTGGTGACAATTGTAGGTATGGTTTGTCGGGCGAACAGTGCGCACAGTTGGGTGAGGAAAGTCATCGATACCTCTATTTCTTTCGCAGCCTTTAACCCAAATCGCTATTGTATTTACAAACTATGTATTCTTGAATATACCGGTGCTCTATGTATTGCCTTCACAAAAATTGATCGTCCATTCAGGCGAACACTTAATGCCATTCCTTGTTAGCGCTTGTATTCAAACTTAAGGGCCTGTTATGTGAAAGATATATGAAAATACAATCGAGTGCTCGACATTAGGAACGGCTTATAATTAAATTAAAGATCAGATGTTTTTATGAAATATTTTAAAATACAATTCATTATTGAAAAACATTTGAAATATTTGCAACATTTGAGTGAAATTTCATCCAAAAGTGTGTTTCGGATAAAATGCTAATTGTATTGAGGATTGACTGTATTTAAGCATAAAATACACCCTTAATAGTGGTGTTGAATATATCAATTCATAAGCGCTTAGAATATGTTGAATGAGGGGACAGACAGGTCTAACGTCTAATAATAATGGCTTTAAAATATAAATTTCAAATTCAATTCATTGAACAAAAATCCAGTGTTTTGTTGTTCACCACTAAAAAGGTGTCGAAAATTTTCACTTTTCAATGCTGAGCCGATTTTCTTCCTATTTAACCCTGGCTTGTACTGTACAGTACTCCCTCGGCTGCCCTCCCAATCTGTGTATTTGCGGCCAACACATGAAAACTACTGGTGCCTATTGTTGCTGTAAATTTTTGAACACAACGGACATTAAGTCCAATCTATAGTATGTGTGATATATTGAAGACTTTTTTTTGTTGTTTGGGATTTAGTTTTAAATTTTCTCTGAGCGCTATCCGCACCGGCAGTAAGTCGATAGAGAACTCATTGATGCGCAACAGGAAATCGATTGCCAGCACTGTTAAGGTCAGTGTCGGGGGTCAGACAGCACTACTCTCGCACCTATGGTGTGAAACATTACTGTCGGTCCAAAAGCGATCCAAAATATTATATATAACTATTTTCTCCTCTTTTTCGCCGCAATAATACATTTTCTAGACTCCAGTCCATTTGAATTGAATTTTACACCTGAATAGAGTCGATATTTTTATAGCACAAACCGCACACTTCAAGTGCACTTTACCAGTGCTCCGGTCACTGCATAGGTATATAAAGGTTAGGCCTTATTGTGAATATTATATTTCCGCAACTTTTTTTGTGCTACAAATCAATTGATAAATATTTTTTGAGTAACGATTGAAACGAGTTTTTATATTCACTGAAAAAAATACAATATTTTCATTGAATTTCTTCAAAAAAATTGATATTTTTCTCAAAACTATTCAATGAATTCATATTAAAATTGAATTTTATATCTGAAGTGTTTTTCCGCAATAGAGATGTAGTGAAGATAAAAATGAAATAACATTTCACCAATTATTTTGCTATAGTTCTTGAAATATTGTATTTTTATATCCAGTTTTCAATCAAATATTTCATTCAATTTCATAATTAGTTTAAAAATATATTGAATTTTATGAAAAAAGTTGAAGAAATTTGTTATCAAATAATAAATAGATTGCAAAACAAGTCGTGAAAGTAAACGAAACTTTTGATCTCATTGTCAATACATAACAAGTAATTTATATTTTTTGATTGAAACATACCTTTCCTTTGATTGTTATGAGAAATATATAACTAATTATATGTTATATTTCTATTTCAAGCTATAGTTTTGTTCAATAGAGTGCTTCCGCACTGAAAGCCACAGAAAAATATTAATAATAAATATTTTTCTATCAATTTTGTGCTACGCTATGAGTGCTTATAACAATAAGGGGGTCAGACAGGGGGTGAAATGTATAGAGAAATGTTGCCATTTTGGTGCTAATCAATCAAAACGATGACATTTTATATATAAAGAAATGTCGGAATGAAATAAATTTATAGCAGAAATGAGTTTTTACTTCATTTGAATCCAATGTTTAATTTTGTTATCCATTGACAGAAAGCGTACAATAATTTTGCGTACAATTGATATGAAGTATTAGTTTTTTTATCAATGGATTCACTGATGGCTTGAAATTATTTTTGCTGTCATTTCATTAGTTTTTCATTTTATTCATTGATTAAATGCAATGAATAGTGAATTCATTTGATATTATATATGAGAAAACAGGGGCTAAAACAGGAAATAATGTCAGTTCACTGATAGAGTGAGCAGAGACAGTGAGAGACAGAGCTTTTTCTGGCCCTGAATGGCACTCAATGGTAATCAATAAATGAAATTTCGACTATCATTGACAATGAATTCATTGGTCTCTCATCTGAATTAATCACTCAAACGACTGAATACTTACAGTCAATGCCCGATAAAAAGGTTGAATTAAATAATTAAATTGTTATTCAATTACTGTAATTGCAAACATCGGCACGAAATTCAGGGGTATTTTCAGTGAAACTATTGATTTTATAAATCAATAAAACTTTCTGTAATTAATGGATAGTTTTTTTGGGGATTTTTATTGATAAGTGTTTTATTTGTTAATTACTTGTGTCGACTATAAGGAGGTTAACCTGTATTTTATAGACAATAATCTGTCGATTCCTATGAATTTAATTTCAATGGCTTTCACTGTAAACCGGGTCTTATTTTTAGGGGTTTTTTGTCGGATTGCATAATGATTTGAATGTTAATCCGTTTGGCAAACATTGTAAGAGTAGTGCAAACTTGTATTGCAATTCCCAGCGCTCTCTCAGCTATAATACAGCACTGACTTAGTCACCCGAACCCTCCCTGTTCTCAATGACAGACAGCTTTCTCCTCCATCGGTGGCAATGATTAAACTCAGACTTTATTATAAGGTATTAGTTGTGATGCAAATGCGGTCTCATATCTGGCCGTTGATGTCAGTGCACGTGTGTAAACACTGAGAGTTAGAGCACTGGAGCACTGGTAGGCAATAGATTGAGCTTTTTGTGCGCTCATTAAAATACAAAATATCCCTTTTTATATATCCATAAATTGTGCTTTCATTGTCTGATTCACTCATTTGTGGGCATAAAATGGTTTTTATATATGAAATGAGATTTTTGTTGATTTTTATGATTATTTAGGATTTGATATACGATTGCAAAGAAAATGTGATTTTATTGTTAAGAGTTTGACATTAATTAGTAAAACATAAAAATATTTAACAATTTTATTGTGTTATGAATACATAAATAAACTGATTTAATGCATCAGTTGTGTAAATCCCCCTTAAAATGAGGGGTATTTTTGGAGGAAAATGATTTCATGGATATATAAAAACTAATTTATTATTCATAAAGTGTTTTGAATATAATATTCAAAAGCATTTTAAAGATATTTTAGATTTGATTCAATTATCAGTTTATAAATCATTTGAAAGACTTTTTTGTGAAATAATTTTAATTGCTTTCAAAATTGATATCTATTTTTGTGAAAGTCAGCAAAAAATTTGCCAAAAAATATGTTTAGTCTGTGGTTTCTGGCCCTGAATTACATGTGAATAGCATAGAGTAAACGATAAGAAATTGTGTTTCAAAGGCCTCTGAGATATAAATGATTTGAATCTTTGGATTTTGAATCAAAAGTTATACTCAATTAGTAGTGTCTGTCCTCTAATTAGTTGCCGGGAAATAGTTTTTACAGTAAAACATCAGTTTTCATATAAAATGCATAAAAGGTTTGTTTGAAATTTGTTTTTATTCCGAAACAATTAATTATTCCCTTTTTGGGCCCCAAGTATAGCAACAAAAGATTGAATGCAAAAATAAATTTATAATTTATTTCTTTGGTTTCAAAAATCAATAAAAAACTTTTTTGATTTGATTTTAGGGGAGAAATCTGTTCACAGCTCTGGAGAAAGGGGTTAAGAATTTTTACGGATATTTTCTTCTGTGAAAACAAAACTGTTTTTATTGTTTCAATACTTTTTGAATCCGTTTTCTGAATACCAATCACTCGATCGGGTATTAAATTCAATAAATCTTTTCATCAGAAAAAGAGAGCATTTTTATCGACATTTCGTTTTCAGACATCAAAAGAGAAAAATAAGAGAAAAAAATATCAAAACTTTTTTTATTATTACATAAAAAGCAAATATATTTTAACAAAATCTTTAACCAAACATCAATACCAGTGATGGAAAGGTATCCCAAACTATCATTAATTATAAGCCTCTCTATTGATCATCGATTGAAATAAAGTTTTTAATTTTACTTTTTGTTTCAAATCTTATTTCAAATTTTAGTAATTTTTTCAATTCTCTCTCTCTCTCTCT